>PVIJ01002469.1:96532-160180 GCA_004024925.1 Scalopus aquaticus | reverse complement strand
AGTTTTCTTTGTATAAGTCCTTTATGTCTTTTGTTAGATTTATTCCTAGATATTTGAATTTTTTGGTTTCAATTTTGAAGGGGATGGATTTCTTAATTTCTTCTTCAGATTGGGTGTTTGCATATAGGAAGGCTATTGATTTTTGTGCATTGATTTTGTATCCTGCTACTGTACTGAACTGGTCTATTATTTTGAGTAGAAATCTGTATATTTTAACATGGAGATAGATTTTCCATTTCCAGTGGCTTTGTCGAGAAATTAAACAATGACACAGGCCAGGAATCTTTATGCCCTGTTGACTTTCTACAATATAGTGTCAAGTATTTGAAGTACATTATTTAAAAGATAAAGTAAGGCTATATGAAAATATTTGTTTGGATATTCTTAAAATTGGCAATCATGGTATTTCTGGTCACCTACACCTTACTCAAACCCTGGAAGAATTTACACAATTTTCATATTCAGTTTATCAATCTTTGGACCCAGAGCTTTACCAAGTTAAGATGCCAAGAGATTTTGTGAAGCACCACAGTAGCTCAACATTAATTGAAATTATTTCTGTACATAAAAATCACAAGAAATTTTGTTACTGAAAAGCCAGTTTTTGCTTTGTTTTGAAAGGGAAACAATAACATAGTAAACCAGTTATATATGAGAGCCCCTCAATATTTAAAAATTCTAGGGCCTCCCTGGTGGCGCTGCGATTAAGCGCTGCACTGTGGAGCTGTCGGCAATGAGAGTTTGATGTCCAGCCGGGGAGATTCCCACATGACGCGGCAGACCTCTCCTGCCTCGCCCACTGCTCCCCTCAGCAGTGTATTTCCGTCAATCTGCCTGTATGCATAAACAAATAAATCTTCAAAAAAATTTAAAAATTCTAAAGTTTTAAAATTAAGATATGATAAAAAGAATTTGTAACAAAAAATAAAACCCTTTATTTATAAATATAAAATTGATAGTTGTGGTTAAGGTATACGATGTCATAACTAGTGAAATCAATTATTAACCATTTAGTACTTGCTAGATTTGGGTGAGGCCAGAAAGAAAAGTAGATATCTAGGAGTTTATAATCTCAGGTGATCTTAGAATTCTTTAGAGGTGATAAGACTAATATCGTAGATCTCCCTAATGAAAATGGATGCTAAAATCCTCAATAAAATCTTAGCATCTTGATTACAGCCTCATGAGAGTTCATGAAGCAGAGGCTCTAGCTACTCTATGCCAGATTCCTGATTCATAGAAATTGTGTATTTTTTTAAAAAAGATTTATTTATTTATGCATACAACAGCTGGGGTGCAGACCAGATTTGTGTGTGTGTGTGTCGAGGGGGTGAGGGGTTGAGACGATTCACCAGAGACAGAGTGGGGAACAGAACAGGCAGATTGACTGAAATACACTGCTGAGGGGAGCAACAGGCAAGACAGGAGGGGTCTGCTGCACCATGTGGGTCAGCTCCCTGGCCGGGGATCGAACTTCTACTGCAGTGGCTGCTGATAGCTTCATAGTGCTGAGACTTAACCTATTGCACCACCAGGGAAGCCCAGAAATTGTGTTGTTTTAAGCTGCTAAATTTGGGGGCAGTTTTTACACGGTAATAGGTAACTTACTAAAGTTTCCTCCATTCCAAAGAATGTAACAAATCACAAGTTACTTTGAATATATCTTATGTTTTTGAATAAAAATGATAGTTATAAAAAGTCAGACACTATGACCCCTGAATAGAAGATATATATTTTAGAGACTTAGAATTTTAATGTAGTAGAAGTTCTTAGAAGCAATTTGCTTCATGTTTCTTTAGGTGTGTTCCCCAGAACTCTGGAAATTTTATCTAAAATTGTTTTTTTCTCCCAATGTTCCTTATTTTATGAAAGGCAGAGTCTCCTGCCATTAAGCAGTTTTATAGGAATCAGCCTGATTGCTTCCTTTTGTGCCACCCCTCTTCCTATGTAACTAGTTACCACCAAGCCTATTAATTCTGTCTCCAAAATATGCCTTAACTGTCTTTTTCCATTGCCATCACGCTTACCTAATTTGGCTCATCTCTCAGGTGGAACTGCTACCACAGCTTTTGTCCTGCTTCTTCTGCCACCCCTCCAAATGTTTATATTCCTTAATCTCTGGAATCTGAGAATGTTACCTTACATGGTGAAAGGGACTTTGCCAATGTGATTAAGGTTAGGACATTTATGTGGTGAGATTATCGGGATTATCTGGGTTGGCCCAAACTAATCCCCTGTATCCTTAAAAAAATATCTAAATAAATAAAATTCTTGGCTGAGTCAGATGAAATAGGAGGAGGAGGAGAGGTCTCAAGCATGAAAAAGACTCAACCCACTACTGTTGACTTTGAAGCTAGAGGAAGGAGACCACAAGCCAAGGGATATGGGAAGGCCTAGAAGCAGAGAATGGCCCTCTGTAATAACAAGAGAGCAGGGACATTGGTTGTACAACCACAGGGAACTGAATTCTGCCAGCAATCTGAATAAGTAAGATAATTGATTCCCCCGTGGAGTCCCCAAAGAGGAATGCAGGCCTGCTGATTATAACCCAGTGAGACTGATGCCAAGCATGAGACCTATATAGAATTATATATTTGAATTATTTCAGTCACTAAATTTGTGGTAATTTTATTATAGCAACAAATGAAAATGAATACTTTTTGTTATTTTTGCTAAGTGTTCTCTGGTCTCTCCAAACTGTTCTTCATAGGGTAGTTAGAGAGACTTTTTAAAAACAAATGTATCAGGTGACTTCCCAGTTTAAACTCCTTTTTACTATACCTAGAAAACCCAAATTCTTTTCTTGGCTCAGAGGTGCTGCATGACCTGGCCCCTCAAGTCTCTCTACTGCCTCCCTGGCCTTTTAATTCTTTGAACTTGCTAAGCAGTTTTATACCCTGATGTTTTTGCAGATGCTGGTGTTTGTCTGGAATACCTTCTTCTGCTCTTCACAGTCATTCTTCAAATATCATCTTAAATAATACTAATTACATGATCACCTCATTAATTATATTTGTATCATTTAAGATGTAATATCTTGATATATTAGGATATTAGAAAAGCCTTTTCTTACTAGCATATATGAATATGCCCCATCATTATTTTATATTAATAAAACCTATTTATTTCCTTCAAAGCACTTTTTCAACTTGGAATCATACATTTATTTATTGTTCATCTTCCCAACTAAATTCTGGGCTCTAAGAATAAGGACAATGTTTATTCTGTTTACTAGTGGATTCCCAAAATCCAATGCACTGTCTGGCACATAGTAGAAATTCAATAAATGTTTTTTTGTAAACATTTTTTAAGGAAAATTGTTTTACAGTACAATAAATTTGGAAAATTTGAAAGTAAACAAAATTAGATTTATTTACTGCAGGATTTTTCTGAGCCTTTAATTTGCTAACAGATAATCCATTGTAAATGGATCATGAGCCTCTAACTGAGGGCTATTGTTTGTAGCTTTTCTCCTACTTTTTTGACCTGGAATTTTTTTGTTTTTTGGGGGTAGTATCGTTAGTACTGCTGTTTTGTGTTATATAATTTGGCAAATGCCAATGTAGTTCAAGGTCCTCATTTTTATAGGCAAGGAAATGGTGACCCAGGGAGATTCACTGACTTGTCTCGAGTTGTACTGTGAGTCAGGTCTCTCATGAAAGTGTAAACATTTAAAAATGTTATAGCATCTTTAAGTGATTTGCCAAACCAACAGGGAAAGTTACGTTTAGAGTAAAATTATAGATGAGAATTTATACCAGCCTATATCAAGAAATTTGTTTGCTTTTTGAAGTTGCCATTTTTGATAAAAATACCACAACAGAGAAAAAGTTATTAAAACCTCATAATTAAAAAATGTTACCCCCCTCCAACCCCCCCCATGCCCAGATCAAAACAAAAATCATACAAATTAGTTCCCTCCATTAGCCTGGGTTAGGAAGGAATCAGGCAAAACACACACAGGAAAGTCTGGCTCTTACTTGCTTACCTGATTGCTATACTTTTATGGAAATTTTTATGTGGAAATGGATTCTGAGAATGTCTTAGTAGAAAATTCATATGTTCACTTGCAAAACTGGGAATTGGCAGAGTGTTTGGATTAAGTGCCTGTCTTTGGACTCCATAGCTATGGTTTAGAGACCTCCCTCTATCTTTTATCATCTGTGTGACATTTAGCCTTTTCCAAACCTTTATTTTCTCATCTGCAAATAGAAGTAATATTAATCCCACCTCAAAGGGTTGTGGTGATGACATGAAGCATGTAAAGACTTCAGCACATTTCCCAGCACCAATAACCACTGAAAAATGTTAGTATTATTAGAAGAAATTTAGGTGTGTCATCAATAAATGTTTTAGGGGTTTGTGAAAATATTGAGATAGGTTTTATGTTAATTGGTGAGGTTCACTGATGTCATTGTAACTATGGGCTGATTTTGCAACCATACCTTCTGCTTTGGTTTTGAAAAATACCAAATAAGTAAAACATGGAGTCTATCTAGTTCACTTCTTGATCACTTACGACTTTGCCTATAGAACCAGAGTAAGATCGTTTGACAAGGAGCATAATTAACACCTTGTATTACTAAGGGGTTCACATGGTATGCCTGGCAAAGTAGCTATTAGTAAGGTCCCTTTTGAGACTTATTTTTCACCTTTGTTAGGGCAGATGTAGAGCACCTTTATTAGGGTTAGTGTAATCTTCTTCCTAAGACATGATCTTTCTAGGGTCTGTTAGATATTCAGGATATTTAGTGTGGTTTCTGTTGGCAGGTTGAAACTTGAACATTTTCAAGTACTGTGGGAACTTGGGTACCTATTCAGCTCATAGCTCCCCTGCAGTTGTTCTTTCACTGGCTTTGTGGAGTCTTGTTCTGTGCCATTGTTGTGTACTATCCAGTCAAAGACTCAAGAGGAGCACTGTGCAGATTTCTGGAATTCCTATTAATCAGTTTAGTATTATCTGTTTGTACAAATGACACAGTATTGATATGACACTATGAATTTCAGCTGTCTCAATGGCCATGAATTCTGATCTGTATCCTCAGCAGTGAGGTCCCCAAAGTACTTCCAGACTTATCTTGTTTGTTTCCATTTTCTTAAGAGTCAGATTTTACCTGTTGTCCAGCATGTGAAAACTGTTATTTTACATATCTTGTCAAGTTTTATAGATGTTTAAAAGGCAAGATTTCTCTGTTGTGGCCAGAAGTGGAAGTCCTTTCCCACGTTCAGGTCTCATAGGTCTCATAGGCATAGGGCCTTTACCTTAAGAATCCCTCATATTACTTTAGTGGTAAGGTGTAGTTGGCAGCAAGCATAGAGCAAGTTCTCTATTGATTGGGGCAGAAGGATAAAGGAGGGTCCTGGAGCCATCAGTGGCTTTGTCAAGCTTTAATGCTCTTTCTATGCCAATTGTTGTGGGGCAAGACTGCAGGCTGGCAAGGCAGGGTGGCAGGGGAGCCATGAGGCTGGCAGGCCTCCCAGCCCCCAGAAAATCTCTACTCTTTTTCCTCAGGCTCTCTCTGGTGTTCTTTTGTGGTCTCTTCCTCTTGTAGCCATTGCTCATCCTTCTGTAGCCATTCTGCAGCAGCCATCTTATTATATTCTAGCCTCCAGGCTCAGGCGTGCACACTTACTCATGCCCACACCATGCTCCACCATCAGACATACGTGCCCTGTGCCCATGCTCCCAAGCACCTTTTGCATCAACACAATCAAGGTGATAGCCACAGAGACCAATGGCATAAAAGCCTGACCATCTTCTTTTACCCTACATAAGGGATTTTCTCTGTCAGATACTCTTGCTAAATTTCTCTTCCGCCTGAGGATCTGAGTAGGACAAATGGCGGGGATGGATTAGAGAGATTCAGTCTATCATCAAAGAACTGAACAAAATTAGCTCATCAGTAACGTAGGCAGTGCTTGTAGTTGTGTGCTTAATATATTTTAAGAGTCTAGACCATACAAATTATAGTATGTTGGCCTATGTGATTTTTTATTTCTGAACTCATTTTAATCAACCTTAATTTTAAATGACTTAATGGTTGTTTATATTTATTATAATTTGATTCATTGGAATCTGCTCATTTCCATGTTTTTAAGCTAGAAAGACCTGAATGTATCAGAAAAAGACATGAGCAAAGAACCCTTCCAGGCACAGGCTCATGCAAGAACTCTTATTTTCTTTATTCATATAATCACATTAATTATGATGAAATAGCTAATGATCTATTTGTGTGCCAGTGTTAGTGTAATTGTGAGAAATAATCACATTTTGGCATCTTTCATAAAGAAGCGCCAACAAGAATGGGCTTCTGCTTCTTAAAATATGACGAGGTGAAGAAAAATTCAATAAGACATAATTGAAGGTGCTGGGGGCTTTCATTCATCCTTTTGCTTCATATATGAAAGAATATAAAATATTTTAAAAATTCAAGAAAAATAATTAGTTTATTTTTCTTCTTGGTAGGTGGTAGGGACCCACTGGTGAGAAGATGTTCATTAGTAAGTTTTTGCTAGAAAGAATGTTTGCTGGCATCAATGAAGAATGTTTATCTTTGCTTGCAAATGGTATAATCTGTGTCATGGATAACTATGAGGAGAACACAAAAGGAAAATTCCTAAATTTAAAATTGCACAGTTATTATAATTCCTTGAGTGTTTAATGCCTATTTATTCGGATGTTCTGGGCTTCTCTTTTTCATGATGATTTTGACTTGGAAAAATTTGGGAAAGCATTTGAAAGAAGATAAAACATCTTTGTTTTATGACTAGTCTGTAGATTTATTGACTCTAGTCTTCTTTAGGACCTAGAATTTTGAGGATTTCCTATTCATTTGTAACTTCAAATAATCTTTAAAAAATCAAGTACTTTGATGTTTCCTTTTCATTCTTTTGAGTGTGTAGCTTTATTATGCTAATTGTCATACAGTCATTTTGTACAGTCATCTTATGAAGACAATGGAGTGGTTGCTTTTAAAGAGGAGAAAGTAGAGGAGTGGAAGGGTTTAGTGATTTTCCCAGTGTGACCCACGTTAGTGTCATGATCAGAACCATGACTGAAGACTTAGGTCTAGTAGAAAGAGCACTGATTGGAAAGGAGTTGGGACCTTCTTGTGGTTCTACCTCTGTCCTCAATTTAGGCTAAGTTCCTATCTGGCCTCATTTTTCCTCATTTGCGAAATGATGGGACAGAATAGGTGACCTCTTAGGTCCTTCCATCTCCCTTTAACTTTTCTCCTAAAGTGCATTGTGTCCTTTGACTTTTGTCTGGGTATACCTGGATTATATTTGATTTACATATCTCTATTTCTGTTGTGTCCTAATAACATATTATTTGCCATTATATATATTTTTTTCTGACAAGATTTTAAAAAAGCATACATTAACTATAATTTAGAAACAGACTGGTTGATTTCCTCATTGTTCTTTTAATTTCATAATTGTATTATATGGTATTTTTACTAAAAATATACCTATTCCTATGTAATTCAAGTAACAAATGGGATAAGCCATTATTGCATTTTTAAATAAGGTGGACTTCAATTTCCCAAACACTCACCACCATTGGCTTCATTATTAATCACTTGTGTGATCTTGGATCTCATACTAACCCTGTTTGGATATAATGAGGGACAGTTATCAATAACTTATTTTGTTTATAAAATATGATGATAGAACAGAAAACTAAATAGCAGTTATTCCCATGATTGTTCTATATTCCTGAACCTAAGAACATTAATGTTGAAACATTTTAAGATATAATATGTGCTTTAGGGTCTTCAAAATAAATTAAAAGTGGAATTTAAGCATAGTGAAGAATGTAAACACTATTTGACTTTGTATTATGAAATGCATACTAAAGTTTGGACTTTTTTGGTGCCTATTTCTGGACTTTTCCATGACTGATAAGTCTATAATATGCTATTAAAATGTGACTTCAATTTTAGACTGTTGAGCTATAAATGTCTCAGATCTGGGTAAATGGCCAGTTATGTAAGAACAATGTCTATTGTTTTATTTGGGGAGGGTGAAGTTATTGTACTACTTACATATAATGATTATTTCAAGTTTTTCTCCAGAAGCAAAAGTCATTGCCACATTTGTGGAAATGGTTAAGTGACCACAGGAACGAAGAATTCAGGGATGATTTAGTGCAGATCATCATGCAGACTTCCCAGCATGTGTATTTTAACTGGTACTGTGTTGTTTCCACGTTTGCCAGAGTATAATCTGTGAGCAATTGAGGCAAAATCAAAATCAGAAACCTAGAAGAGTAATATTGTTTTGGAATTGTCAAGCATAAGACTTCGGTTTGGGTTGTTACGTCTGGAACCAAAATGTCACATGTGGCATACATCATTTAAAGTTTATTATTTTAACCTTAGACCTTCTTGTGGAAATTTGTGCTATTCAATGCCTTACATCCTAATGTAAGCATTTCTACTCTACTATATGTAAGTCTGTGCCAGCTACATGGTGAGCATGGTGAAACCATAGCTTAGATAGCAGAAAGCCCCCCTCAATGGTTCCACTCTTTTGTTAGAACTGCCAAACCCAATAGGTTCAAGGGGGCACTCAAAAATTAAGGCATGGCACCAGGTAATTGAAACCATTCCCTACGCATCTGGGAAAACCCCAATCTAGTCACATTCTCTGCTGAAAAAGAAATCATCCCATGCTATTGCCAGAAATTGCAGGACAGTAAAAGTGGTGTCATTTTACGTTTACAGAAGCATTTAGCATTTTCATGGACAGGCTCAAAAGCTTGTGGTTAGAAACTGTGAAATTCATGTTAAAATTCCTCATGAAATCAACAGAATATATATCAAGCAATTGTTCCAAGGCCTCCTTTTCTTTTTCCTTTCTTCTTGTGTAGTGTAGTAAGGACCCCACCAGTCCATTTTATCTCTTTAAAAACCTTTCTTACTTTCTCATTCATTGGTTCACTTGCCCTAGTCAGGAAATTTAAAATGACTTGTCATTTAAGATAAATTCACCTTCAGTGTTATGATCTCCTTCACGGTGGCATGAGGCAAATCGTCCACTGGTATTAAGATATTGTGAACTTGGATTGACCATGGCTCAATAGAAGAGAGAGTAGTGATGACAAGCAGTGTGTATTTTTCTTTAAATGTAAATAAAGATTATAGATTGAAGATTTGATATCATTCTTTCTTGTGTAGAATTTCCCTTTCTACATGCAGCTAAAGGTCTTCTTGCCTGCAATGGATTTATATATCTTCCAAAGTTTCATGTCACTGTCAGTGTTAATAGTAATACAGTATTTTACTGTTTCTACTTTCATTATCATGTCTATTCTTACAGTATTAGCCTATGGTGCAGATGGGACAGAGATTATTTCCCCCATTTTAAGAATGGATTTCAGAGCTTAAGTGATTTGCCCAATTTACACAACTTGTCAGGAGAGGTTTAACTCTCAAATAGGTCTTCTGATTCCAAATCCTTTATTCTTTCCACTAGCATGCAGTGTCTCTTACATTTCTTATGCCTTCTTCTCATCAAGAAAAAAATTTTGGGACAAGATTCCACAGAAATTTTGATGGAAGTCATTCAAATGCTATTTATCTGGAGTTGCAGTTTCTCAATCAGGATAGTGCTTGTTAGCTTAGAATATTTGTACTGCCAAAGATCAGTATAGAATGGTTTCATCCTTCTTTACTTGTTGAAACACAGTCAGTTTTTGTTTCTCTGCTATAAGACATATTTTTGTCTTACAATATAGGTAGTTATTTACAAATACATTTATATATCTCAAATATTAGCTCTAGTGCCTGGTTACCATCATGCTCATCTTTGTATACTCATTGCATCTTGTCCAATGATTTTCATGAAGTAAATGCTCAATAAATGTGTACTAAAAGGAATTAAAGATGATAAAGTAGGGTTTGGAGAGTCCAAATGTACTTATCTGTACCATTTATATTACTGCTGTTCCATATAACTTTTTGCAATGATGGAACTACATATTGGGACTGTCCCGCAAAATAGCTCATGGCTAGTGTGACTGGGGAACAGAATTTTCAATTATGTTTAACTAAAAATAATATAACTTTAAATTGTCACTTGTACTTGATGGTTAGCATATTAGATAGTGCAATTTTAGAATTTTATGTATTTGAAATTCTATTTTATAGAATTTCATGTATTTGTCAGATCCCTAAAATCTGATTGTATTTAGGTCTTTCCATACACTGAGGGTTCTCACTGTTTTTGATGGATGCACAGTCAACCTTGAGCAAGCTGATGAAGGGTTAGATGAAGACTTTCTTTAATATGTAAGAGGGGAGACAATGTCAGCTCCTGGAACCCCTCTTGCGTGGGTGGGGTGGGGTAGCTGGTACATGTCCCTGAATGTTTCTGGAAAGCACGAGTTTCTTATTCCTTGGAGTTGTAAAGGGTTGGAAGGGGCTTCAGAAATGATAGAGTGGCTACTTCTCAGCTCTTGAGGCTTAATGATACATAATCTGGGTTTGTAGAAAAGAAAAGGTTTATCGCCTAAGAAAAATAAATCTGCCGTCAGAAGAAAGAGGAGAAGCAGGCAGTTGACATTTTTTTTATTGTTATTTATGTCTTTTACATTTTGTATTCCCCTTGGGCAGCAGGAAGATAAACACATGCAGTTGACATTTTTAAAAAACAATTGACATGTAGTAACTGTTACGTAAGTGTTTGCTTTAAATGAGAACACAAACATGAACAGTGATTGGCCATTTTTATTATCCTGGGTATAGGTCACAGGCTATACATAAAATAATTTATTTATTGATCACAACAAACCTATGAGGTAGGCATTGTGTTACTTGTTTGTAGAGGGGTCAGCTGAGGTTTGCAGAAAGTGATAGGGCTAGATATTAGGAAAGCTAGAATCCAACCAGGCCTTTTGGACTGAAAGGTGACACTTTGGAATTAGGCATGGAGATGAGTTTCAGCTCTGACCCTTACTAGCCATGAGACTTTGGTAAAGGATGTGAACTGTCTAGGTCTCTTTATTTTTAACCTGCAATAGCAGCATTCATGTTATCTGTCTACAGCTAAGTTTTTAAAAATAGATTTCTTCATATACAGTCTGTGTGGGGTTTACTTGGGAAAAGAATCTTTAGGTCCTGTCTTTTTCCTTAACGTAGAAGGCTATATACATCATCCGTAACCGTTAAGTTATTTCTTCTAGTTTTAAAACTTCCAAATTTCTCCTCTGAAGTTGACAGCTTGGAATTAGTAAAAACATTTTCTTTCCCCTCCTCTCCTTGCCCCCTCCTGCCCACCCCCTCTCCCCAATAGCAGTTGCAGAAACTGCCCAGGAAGAGAGAAATGATGTTCATGCAGGGGGGACTGCTTTGATCTTAGTGACTTCTAAGAAGTCTCATTCCTCATGCTGTGGCTTTTGCTAACTGCTCTAGAGGAGGCAAAAGGTTAAACAGAGAGAAATGTAGGCGAGAAATGGCAGCCAAATGGGAGAGTCCAAGTGGGCACTTGAATAGGTTCTATGTGTTATTTTGTGGTTCTGGGCACAAATCCTTTCACAGGATGTAAACAGTATTATAAAGGCAGATTTTTTTATTTTTTATTTTTTAAAGATTCTTGTGCTTTATTAGAAGTAAAACAAATATTTAAGAAAGGAAAACTGGTGCATTATTAATATTGATGTATTCATGGGCAAACTGTAAAAGCTATTATAAATGAATCCTAAAATTCAGCATTAAAATTTTAGAGTTAAGGATTGACATTATTTGTGAAGGGACTCTAGAGTATCTATTGTGATTCATAGAGCAGGATCTGCCCTGAGGAGCTTACTATCTAAGGCTGACAAAAACAGTAGCTTTTAGTATTCTGTATTTGGTATGAAACTGGTACAAAAAATATGTTCTCTATCTTTAAAAAATTTGTTCAGATGAACTCTTTAACTTTCTTTCCTTTTCTAGTAGAGGTGGGAGGTAAGAATTATTTGTTCTTTTAGACATAAGACAAAAACAAAGTACGGAGAAGTGACCTGGCTAAGCTCACAGAGCAATTATCTCTCTATCTACCTTAGCATTTGAATAGGGCACTTCAAATGAGGAGCCCCCAAACTAGTCTTTCTCTTCATGAGTGAGATGACAGCTCCAATTCCTTTGAAGATGTAAGGGAGCCTTTGTATTTAGAAAACATAAGTAATTGTGTGAAGAAGGACAAGAGACCTTAATGTAGTTAAATTATTGGAGAGGAGATACATTTTCTGTTGCTTTGGTTTCAGTCCCCTGAGCTTTTTTTTTTTTTGTTTGTTTGTTTGTTTATTACAAATTTTTCTTTTTGGAATAATTTTAAATTTATAAAAAAGTTTCAAAGAAAATTCAGATAGTTCTCTTATACTTCTCATCCAGTTTCCCCAATTTTAGCATTTTACTTCTGACTTCCTGAGTTTTATAGTAGTTTTATATGCACGGATACCCCTTAAATATAATCTTGACTACATATCTTTATTTCTATCATTTTCCTATAACATTTTCTAAAAATTTACTACTAATAGTATGACCTACATATATGGTAAGGATTCAGAGTTGAGCTCTGAAAATTTTTACTATAATGTTACTGGAGAGCTTTAACTACAGTTACCATTGCTAGAGAAAGGGGAATGAAGAAGAGTATTTGATAATGTGACAGGAAAAATAAGTTGATTAAGGGAGAGATTTGTCAGGTAGCTTTCAGGCTGGAGGGCACTTTTTCCTCTCAGGAACCGTTGAGGATTCTTAGCAATACTGAGATGAAAAAAATTTTGGATATAGTATCTTACAGAATCTCCATTGAAGGAGATCTGCATTTCCCAAAATTCTTGGATTTGTTAAGTAGTAAATAGAAACAGAATTAACAAGGACTACAAAAATCTGGTCAATATTGATACTTGACTTTAAAGTGGGAAATTTGAGCAATTACAAACTGAATGAGAAATTTCTGCAATGCTTACAAGGTAGTGAATTGTAGATCAGTGGAGAATGTGGAAGTACATGGGAGCCCAAAAAGAGGATCAGCATGCCATAGAGAAGTGCCATGATGAAGGCACTTAGGAAGGATCAAGCCAAATTTCTTTAGTTGTTTAATGAGGAATTGACAGATAATATTGGACTAATATTACAATTATAATTTTGAGACATATAATACACAAAATTTATATGTGTATTTTATACACATATAAAACACAAAATTTTGAGACATATAATTTTGAGTTTGTTAAATTTGCATTCATAAAACTACTATAGAGGGAACCATATGAAATTCTAATATTTGATCATTTTTGATATACAGGATGAAGCTTTATAAGATTTAACTTAATACCTCATAAACTATATGTGGCTATTTCCAAAAAATTTCATTTGATTTCACATTATGCTTTTGTTGTTTATTTAACTTTGAAATAAAGAAAATCTATTTGAATTAGGAAACCCCAACTGACATTTGTAATTAAAACACCCAGAATGGGTAGACAGTGAGCATACCCCTTAACAAAATGTGTTCTTCCTGTGTGCCAAATACAGTGCACACTTGCATCGTAACTGTTTTGTGCGTTCTTCCCAGGTTGAATTGGCTTTGTGTACTTAGACTCATGAATTTTACAGATTTAGTAGTGCCCACCAGTACCCCCAACCTCCCCAGGAATCTAAGAATGTGTATCTGAAAATGATAGTTCATTATTTTTAATTTTCAGCCATAAGGTGGCATCATATCACATTGTATGTCAAAAAAATCAAACTTTTTTTCTGTTTGCTGAAATGACTAATGCTTTGCATATGTCTTTATGTTGTGGGTGTAATACATTATTGAATTCTGAACATTATAAGCAAATATTAGAAACTGGAATCTTCATATCGGGGATTAACAGTTTTTTCTTACATTTGATCTTTTTAGGTTATGGCTCAGAAGTTAGTAATAGAACAAACTATGTTAGCTAACACTATGTTTTACCTCATTAAAACATGCAAGGCATATTATTGTATATAGAGAGATTTCTCAAAAATATTCATTCATGATTAAATTAAAATATTCCTTTAATAGGCATTACCCTCGGGATTCATTTTCTTATTTGTCAAGTTGAATTACAGCTCACTTTTATTGCAATGACCCATTTCTTACCAGAGTAAGAAGCTTATTTTCATGAAGAAGTTAAAGCCAACTGAGCACATTTTATTTCCCTACCACCCTTTAAAAATTCCATCCTTTTTTTTTAGCATGCCACTTTGCTTAATTAGAAATGACCAGGACTTGTGAATTTTATGAATAGTCTGGTTTACCTTCTCTAGTTATTTAATTGAAAATTCTTGTTTAGTTTTGAAAAACTTAGTACACATTTTGCTTCATTTTTCCTATAGAAAACATTTTGTACCTTTGTAGAAAACATTGTAAACAGTTTTCATATAAAATCTCTCTTTAGGTGAAGTTATTTTGTCCTTGGAACTCCCTGTTTATAGTTTTGTGGGAAATTGGTGCCGCTTGGCCAGCAGGAAACATAAGGTGTGTTGCAGGGCACCTTAGAAATCTAGTGAGGAAACTGGAGATTGCAATAAGACGACTTTTGTCTCAACCTTTCTCTAGTTGTGGACTACTTGAATCCCTTAATTCTCATACTGATTGGCTATGATGCCAAAACAACAGATTGAAAAGCAAAAAACTATTAACCATTAAAAACCACAGCTCCAGCTAGAATGAAATTCTATCACACTGACTGAATTTATTGCCCCCCCGCCCCACCACTTTGGGTGTCTGTGTTTCTCTCTGATATCAGGATGTTGGCATTTTATCTTCATTGTTTTCTTCTCAAAACAAAATGAAAAGTCAAAGTGAAATAAAATGAAAAGTCAAAGTGAAGCAAGCAGGATGACATAAAATGGAGTAAGGGTTAGAGAGTAAGCCTAAAATGATTAAGGAAGGTATGCCCCAAATTATTTTTTCTAATTCTATATGGTGATGGATGTTAATTAGACTTGTGGTAATCATTCACAATATATACAAATATTGTGTGGTACACCTGAAAGACATATAATGTTATATGTTAATTGTACCTCATTAAAAAAAAAATTGAAGACATATCTGAGCAGATGATTTCAGTTTAATCTGAAGGGTGATTGGAGCTAGCCCTGTACATTTGCTTTTGAATAGAGTGGGTAAGTGAGGGGAGGGCAGAGGCCAAGAATAATGTTCCAGAAAGTGACTAGCCTATGTGAAGGCTTTGATTGGGAAAGAACTTAGAATATAATGGAGAGGAAAAAAATTAGAAAGAAAGACTGTGGTGGCTGGAGCGTGGGGGTGGGAGAAAGGGGCTGGGAGTTTGGTAAAGTGAATTGTAGAGGTGAGCGAGCACCTTGGTAAGGATGTTGGATTTTTTTGGATCTTCTAAATGTAGTGAGAAGCATGTGAAATTTTAAGTAGGGAAACTGATATGATTTACATTTAAAAAAGATCACTCTGACCCATCCACAGTGAAATAGATAAAATGTGATTTATTCATACAATGGAATGTTATATAGCAAGGAATATGAATGATGTGTTGCTGCACACAACAGCATGAGACAACATGCCAACTTAAATATCATGTTGAGTGAAAAAAGACAAATGAGAAAATAGACATGTTGTATGAGTCCATTTAGGAGAATATTATGTTTTTTGATCTGGGCACTGGTGGTTATATGGATGTGTTCAGGCTGTGAAAATTAATCAAGTTGTGCATTCATGATTTTTGCTGTTTTATGTATGTATGTTAAACTTAAATGAAGATCTAGAAAAGATGACTCTGGTTGTGGAAGAGAATATAAATTAGAAAGAGAGTGGAAACAGGGAGATCAGTTAGGAGGTTATTGAAATTTCCCAGATAAAAGGTGATGATTTCAACTAGGCTGGTGGTAGAAATGAAGAGAAGTAGATGGATTATAGATTTGATTTATTATAGTGCAGTATTACATGTTATATGGAAACATAAAATTATTGATTTTTGACCGTTTGGCCTTCAAAATGGCAATTTCATAAAGTTCAGCCTTCAAGGGCATCCTTGACTCATTATTGTTTCTCTAATAAGTTTTCTAACTCTTGGTTTAAATATCTTTTGTTTGCGATGTTAAAGATAAAATCTTAGGATTTTACCTGAGAACAAACGCTGACTTGCAGTGGTTCCCATCTTTTGAAATAACTACTTTATTTTCTCTAAGCTAAAATTGTGTTAGTTTTTTTTCTTGTTTTACCTATACTAGGGTTCATGTATCAAAATTAAGAATAGTTGGTAATGTAACTTTTTTTTAACAAACATACTTAATTATGTTCTACTTTGCTGTAAAGATTGTGAAAACATATAAAAACCTATTTTGTTTTCAAAGTCAGGAGGGAAGTGTTTGTGCGGTCATATAACCGTACAAATTGCATTTCAGCATAGGGATATAAGTATCAGGTGTATCAGCTTCTCACCCAGAACTGTGGCAGTTTTTGTGTCTGTTTAGATAGCCCTGTGTGGGCTATCAAATTTCTGAAGAGAAGTATGCGATCAACAGGCCCCTGAACAGTACAGTAGGGGTTCTTTAAGTTATAAGCAATGAGGTATCTTAGCTGGGCTGCTGAGATGTACAAAGAAGGCTGCACAGTGAATGCTGACCCTGTAGCCTTTTCTATTGTAACTGAATCTTCGGATTCATATCCATCAAATTGACAGGTGATAGTCTGAGGGGAAAACAACCTTGGAAATAATTTACTCTCTCATCTATCACTTTCTCAAATGGTCTGTATTTGAGCAAAGCAGCAGGGTCTAGGGAAAGGTATTTAATTTTTTTCCTCTCCATATATATATATATATATATATATACATATATGTATATATATATATATATGAACAAACATATGAAGTAAAAGTGTAAGAGGTGGATGATGTTACATATATACACACACGTGTATTTACATATTTATATCTTAAATCGTTGTCAGTTTTTATCATATCAGGAAAGAATGTCTCCTGGTTAGTATTAGGATTTCAGGATGTATAGATGGAAAAGAGTTAGTGGAAATCATCTCATTAGATTTATTTTGCATTGTGCTTAACTGAGTATAGAAGTTATCTAGAAGTCATTTTGGATTACTATAGAAGTAATTTTTTCCCCTGGACACAGAAAAATACAAACACAGCTTCCCAATAGGGCTAGGGTTTATGGGAGAGACAATCTGCAAATGTTTGCTTGAAAGATGTCCTTTTCTGCCTAGTTATAGAATGAAATCAATACCAACCAACCTCTAGATTTGCTGATCTGTTCGTGAGATGGAAACTAAACTGTGAAAAAAATGAAAGTTTTCCCTGATGATAGATTTTTTTCCTCTTTCAGATGCAGCTAGTGTGAACAATCTAATGACTAGTGAGATAGTCAGGCCTCTGTATAGTGTCGAAGGGTGTCATGTTGAGAAAGGGCATGCTTTGCCTATATTACTGTGCCTTAATCTTCTCAGATTTTTCTACAAAGAAATCATATTAATCAAATCTCCTTTCTGCTATATGAAAGGTGCAGGCTGACTAATGCTCGACTTTGGATGAAATTGGATATGGAAGAAAATCTTGACTTGAAATAATACCAGATTTTCACAATCCTGTGTTACTGGAGTCTTAGTTCAGAACTGTAATTTCCAGCTCAGGTTTTATAAATTCCAGAGACCGGCCATTGAGCCCAAGAGGTATTGCACACTGTTTAGAGGTAAAACCAAACCAAACCAAACCAAAAACACCAATTTAAGTGTATTTAAATACAAATAGAAATACTTTGAAAATATTTAGCAGTTTTATGTATGTATCTTCAAATCAAATATAGAGCAGCAATTGTATGCTGTAAGTACAAAAAGGAAGAGATCACTATTCATTTGGTTCATAAACCTTGCTAGTTATAACAAAAATAAAATAAAAAACCTTGCTCAAGAGTGAGAATTATAATTCGGTTTTTAAAAAACTTTATTTGGAACCTCTGTGTCTGAAATATGGTTGCCTTTTCAAAGTGTCTTTCTTAAAAGCTGTCTACTTATTTCAACAATTCATTTATTTTTTTTGGACCCTGGGAGACTTATTTTTTATTCTTTAGTATGGAAAGGAGCTCTCCTGTCTAATTTGAAGAGAAGAAAATTCTCAAACAAATTGAACAAAAAATATATAAAACCAGAAAACTAAAGACAAAATGGCAGTAAAAGTCCTCATATATCAATAATCACCCTGAATGTAAATGGACTGACCTCACCAGTCAAAAGGTATGGAGTGGCAGCTTGGATCAGACAACAAAACACAACTTTCTGTTGTCCCCAGGAGACCCATCTAAGCTTCAGAAATAAACATTGGCTCAAAAGTAAGTGATTGGAAAACAATACTGCAAAAATAGATTTCCAGCTAAAAATGTAGTGGGAGACAGGGATGGATATTTAAAAAGCATTAAGGTATCAATACATCAGAAAATCATAACATTCAATACATATGTACCAAATGAGGGAGCATCAAATTATATAAGGCAACTATTAATAAATCTGAAAATAAGCATTGGCAGCAATGCAACTGTGGTGGAGAACTTCAACTTCTCACTTTCATCAATGGATGGATTAATCAGATGGAAAACCAACTAGGAAACAGTAGTCTTAAAAAAGGAATTAGACCAGAGAGGCCTCATGGACATAAATAGGGCACTGTACCCCTTAACATCTGAGTATACAGTCTTCTCAGGGGCACATGGGACATTCTTCAGGATAGACTACATGTTGGGTCACAAAACAAGTAAATAAATTCATGAAAATTGAAGTCTTACCTAGCGTCTTTTCTGTTTACAAAGGTATTAAACTAAAAATTAACCACAAAAAGAGGGCAGAAAATTTCTAGCATGTAGATACTGAACAACATACTGCTGGATGGCTATTGGCTTAACAAGGAAATCAAAGAAGAAATTAAAAAAAAATCTGGAGACAAAAGAAAATATAGAAATGAACTGCTAGAACATATGGGATGCAGGCAATAGCAATATTAAGAGGGATGTGTATAGCAATACATCAAACAAGAAATAAAAAAATTTAATCTTATACCTTAAGGAACTGGAAAAGAAAGAGAAAATAAGATCAAAAGTTAGTAGAAGGGAGGAAATAATAAAAATTTAAAAAATGAAATAGAAATAAGACAGTACTAAATATCAATGAAAACAAAAGGTGCTACTTTGAAAAAATAAACAAAATAGATAAGCCCTAGGTAGACTCATGAAGAAAATAGGGAACCTCTATAAATAGAGTCAGAAATGAAAGAGAAGTTACAACACACATTTCAGAAATACAGAGGATTATAAGAGGCTATTATGAAAATCTATATGGCAATAAATTTAGTAGTCCTGCAGAAATAAACAAATTTCTTAGAGGTATACAGCCTTATAAGATTGAATCCCGAAGAGATAGAAAACCTGAGCAGGCCAACTACAAGTAAGGAGATTGAAACAGTAATTAAAAGTCCCCCAAAAAACAAAAACTCAGGACCAGGTGGTTTCACTAGTGAGTTCTACTGAAACTTCAAAGACAAACTAATACCTATCCTTCTTAAATTTTCCCCCAAAATTGAGGTTTCCAAGCTCTTTTATGAAGCCAACATTACCAAAAAACAGAAAAGGGCATCACCAGAAAAGAAAAATACAGAATATTCCTGATGAACGTACATGCCAATATCCTCAACAAAATCTTAGTGAACTGAATTCAACAATACATTAAAAGGATCATATATCATAAGCAAGTGGGATTTATTTGAGAGATGCAAGGATAGTCCATCAACCAAAAATTGATGAATGTAACTCATGATATCAGCAAAAGAAAAGAAAAAAACATATAGTTAGATGCAGAGAAAGCACTTTATAAGATTCAACATCCATTTATAATAAAAATCCTCAAAAAGTGGGGATAGAAAGAACATATACATACTAATAGCCATATGTTACAAATCCACATACAACCTCATACTCAATGGTGAAAAACTGAAAACTTTAACTCTAAGATCAGACATTAGACAAGGCTCCACCACTGCTATTCGACATAGTATTGGAAGTCCTAGCTAGAGCAATCAGGCAAAAGAGATATATAAAATGAATGCAAATTGGAAAGGAAGAAGTAAAACTATCACTATTTGCAGATGACATAATTGGGAACCCTAAAGACTCCACTAAAAATTATTAGAAACAATAAATCAATATTGTAAAGTGGTAGGCTATAAAATCAACATACAAAAAACCTGTTGTGTTTCTATATGCAAAACATTAACTAGATGAGAGAAATCAAGAAAACAATCTCATTTATAGTAGCATGAAGAAGTGTTAAATACCTAAGAATAAACTTAACAAAGGAGTGAAAGACCTATTCATTGAAAACTATAAGACATTGTTAAAAGAAGTAGTAAGTGAAGGAAATGGAAGGATATTTCATGAATTAAAGACTTGGATATAAGACCAGAAATCATAAGATGCATAAAAGAAACCATTGGCAAAACCCTCTATGACATTGGCTTCAGGGTTGCCTTTGAGAACTGAACTCTGGCAGGAATAGAAATTAAAAGGAAAGATAAACAAATAGGACTACATCTTTCTGCACAGTGAAAGAAACTATCATTAAAACAAAAAGACACCCTATCAAATGGGAGAAAATATTTGCGTATCATATATCTGACAAGGAGCCAATAGCCAAGCTCTACAAAGAACTTAAACAGCTCAACAAAAAGAAAGCAAATAACCCAGTTAAAAAATAGGTAGAAAATGTAAACAGACACTTCTCCAAAGAAGACATACAGATGACCAAGAGGTACATAAAAAGTGCTCTTCATGTATCACCAGACAATGCCAATGAAAATCACAATGAGGGCCTTCTTGGTGGCACAGGGGTTAAAGTTTCAGCACTGTCAAGCTATTGCCAGCCAGGGAGCTGACCTACATGGCGCAGCAGTCCTCTTCTGTCTCTGACCTCTGCTCCCCTCAGCGGTGTATTTCAGTAGAGCCACCTGTTCTGCTCCTCCCCCCCCCCACCATCTCTGGTGGATCCTCTCACCCCCCCACACCTCGGGCCTATACCCTAGCTCGTGTATGCATAAATAAATAAAAATAAATCTTTAAAATGAAAAAAAAAAAAGAAAATCACAGTGAGATACTGTCTCACCTGTGACAATGGTCCATATCAAAAAGACAGGGACAACAGTGTTGTTGAATGGATAGAGAAATGGAAACCCAGCTTCACTGTGGGAATGTAAACTCATCCAACACTTGGAAAACAATCTGGGGATTTCTCAAAATATTAAAAATAGATGTACCATATGATCCAGAAACTCCACTCCTGGTTTTCTAACCAATGAATACAAAAGCACTGATTCAGAGGGATATATGCACTTCATTGTTCGCTGCAGCACTGTTTATGATTGTCGACTTATAGAAACAACCTAGGTGTCCTATGCCAGATGAATGGATTAAGACCATGTGGTATTTATATAATGGAATACTATTCATCTATAAAAAAAAAAGATGAAAAATTTGCCATTTGTTGTGACAACATGGTTAGAACTGGAAGGGGTTATGTTAAGTGAAATGAACCAGAAGCAGGAAGACAAATAATGAATGATTTCACTCATATGTGGAAAATAGAGAAGCAAAACAAAGGAACAGACAAAATAAAAACAAACAAACTCTAGAAATCTGAGAATTTAAGTAATTTTCCTGTCACAGAACTAGTGGTTTCTATAACCAGAATTTGAATCCAAACCTTGTATTTCTAAAATTTTTTATCCAATAGAAATATAAGTGAGTCTTATATGAAATTATAACTTTCCTAGTGGTCACAGTGAAAAATAAAAATAAAATAAAGAAAAAAATATTTAGCTTATTATATCCAAATATTGTCATTTTAATATGTAATCAATATAAACATTTATTAACATGATAATTTGCATTTTTATATTAGGTCTTGAAATTGTGCAGTATTTTATGCTTATAAAACATCTCAAATTGTACTAGATATGTCATAATTAACAGCTACCTACTGCTATGGCCATCATTGGACAGCATAGTTCTAAATCCCATGCCCTGCCTTTTTTTTTGCAAAATAAGTTTAAAAAATTCACATAAACTCTTAACTGAGATTCTCTAATGTTAACCACTTATGTAACTGAAAGGTAATTATCAAAATTAAGAAGTTAACATTTCTATAATACTGTTCTCTAATGTAAGCACATTAACGTACATTAGGTAACAGTTATCCCCAGTAGGAACTTTTTCTGATTCAAGATCAAATCCAAGATATCTCATATCACATTAGTTATAGTGTCTTCTTAGTTTCTTACAATCTAGACAGTTTCTCGCACTTTTGGGGAAGATTTTTTTCTGATATGACACTTTTTAAGGGTATTGGCCAATTGTTTTCGAGTGTCTTTCTGTTTCGGTTTATCTGATATTTCCTCATGTTTAATTTCAGGTTTTGCTCCCCCTCACCCCCACAATACTGCAGAAGTGATGTTGTATTCTCACCATGTCATACCAGAAGCACATGATTTTGGTTTGTCTTTTACTGGTGATGTTAACTTTGTTTGGTTAAGGTGGTGTCTGTCAGGTTTATCCACCACAATTGATCATTTTTGCCTTTGACAATTGAAAAATGTGCTGAACAAGAGTAAGTATATGTAGTCTCTCAAGATAATGTTGCAGGTCCAGTCATGGGACATAGAATTTTATTTGTTACAAAGTCATTATTTGTTGTCAAATGACATTTTGAGACAATACAAATTTCCTATTTCTCATACTACTTTTGCCTCTACTTTTAGCATCTATTAATAATATTTTCCTGAAACCATTATAATGGTGGTGTTTGCTATGTGGTGATTTTCTACTTCCATCTTTTCTTTTACCTTTATTAGTGGAATTCTACTATAAGGAAGGGCTATCATTATATCAGTAGAGGCTAGATGAGTTCTTACTTTATTCTATAGGTTATAGTCCATTACTGTATTTATTTTGTTCAAATATTTCTCACATTGGCCATTGGGATGTCGTTCAGTTTAGTGCCCACATTTTTAACTGCTACTCTAAATTCCTTCTCTATAGCTGTAACCGTTTACTTTCAAAAAGCTCCATAAAACACTATTTTTTAGTAGGTTCTTATTCACGTGGGTAATAGCAGACCTTTCTTGGCTTCTAAATATGATTCCATGTCCTTGTCTGAAAAACAGCAGTTCCTAATCTGTTATACTCCAGATTCATTGCTAATTTCTCACAATTTTTGCTACAGATTTACATATGCACATTTTTCAGTGTCAGACTTTTCATGATAAATATTCCGTATAGGCAGTAAGGATTCAATCATTTTCAGTTTTTTTTAAAGATTTATTTATTTATGCACACAAGCTGGGGTGCAGGCCAGAGGTGTGGGGCGGCGAGAGGGTTCACCAGAGACAGAGTGGGGAGCAGAACAGGCAGATTGACAGAAATACACTGCTGAGGGGAGCAGCGGGCGAGGCAGGAGAGGTCTGCCGCGCTATGTGGGAATATCGCCAGCTGGGCGTCGAACTCGAGGCCGTGCTGCTGACAGCTCCACAGCGCAGCGCTTAACTTGCTGAACCACCCTTTTCAGTCTTTTAGTTATCTTCAACTTGATTTAATTCAACAAACATTTATTTTAAGACACATTGGAGAGAAAAAGTGGAATGAAACCTTTTCTCTGATCTCAGTAAACTTGCTATGATGTAACTATATAGCTGAATGGTTAAGTATTTGAATAAAATGTTATAGGAACATAAATAAGGATGAATTCCATTCTAAGTCATTAAATGTTAATTGGTGGTGAGATAGAGTGATGCAGAGGAACGTGGCAGGGAAGTAGGGGCCATGTGAGATCTTTGATGTTTACCAAGCAAGGACAAAGATATCAATGTTAATCTGAAATTAATGTTTATCAGACAGCTAATTTCTTTTGCTTATTGGTCTTTATCCTTTTGAGACTAAGTTTCTTTTTAGTTTCAAAAATCCTGAAAACCAACATTTTTACAACTAATTGCTGAGATGGAACTGATGTTGACCTGGAAGTGATAACCTAGGTGTGTAATGATAATTGGTTAAGTTTATATCACTTTGAGTTGTACTATGGATTACCACAAACCTGGGTTAGGAATGTTTTGTATCTTCCCCTGCTCTCCTTTGCTTACATTTCACTTGGCAAAAGTAGAACCAACTCTCCATGTTCCCTGACTGGGTTGAGAAAGAGCTGTTGTCCCTAAATACCCCAAAAACAGATGACTATATCAAGAAGATGTGGTATATATCTATATATACACAATGGAATACTACTCAGCAATCAAAAGATAATTTTTTGCCATTCACAAAAACATGGATGGAGCTGAAAGGGATTATGCTTAGTGAAAAAAGTCAGAAGAAAAAAGAAAAATGTCTGATGGTTTCACTTATAGGAGGAACATAGGGAAACAACACAAAGGATCAGAAAAAAAAGACAAAACTAGCAGTCAAATGATAAATTGGAGACATTCATCAGGGAAGGAGGAGGGAAAGGGATCAAAATGGGAGGGTAGAGCACAAGAGTCTATGGTGATAGTTCACAGGTGTCTTGGTGGTGGTAATCTTACGAGGACAACACCTGAGAGGAGAAATCAAACCTGTACAAAAATCAACAATATAAAATATATAAACAAACAAGCAACAACAACAAAGAGAAAGAGCTGTTTTCATGATGTTCTCATAGGAGTTATCTATGTAGGGAACAGGATGATGAATTCCAGGATGGGGATTGTATTTTTGAACAATATTTAGACAGTTTTTGGAAGGTGATATTGATGGTCGTAGGGGACTTTCACTGTGCTTCATGTAAATAGTTGTTCTTTTTTGAAGTGACTTTTCTCTTTTAACAAGCAGTGCAACCACTGCTGGGATTCCCTTGTCTCTGTTGCTTTTTGGTACCAAGGCATTTGTAGCTTCTGAACACTTGGGGTGAGAATATTTGGCTCCTAGAGGTTCTCCGATAATTTTTTTGATGCTTTAAAATTCTTCAGAAGGAGAAAATTGCCTCTCACTGCCTGGTGTAGAATAAGCCGGAGAAAATACCATGTGCCTTTGTGCAGAAAATAATAGTGAAACTAGGTAGCATGACAGAGAACTTATCTTGGCATGTGGGTATAAATTTCCCAAAGTCTAACTCTGAAAGTTCATTATATGAACTTAATGCATATAAAACAGTTGAAAAAAGATTGGCTCAGAAAATTATTTATCTGTTACTAATAATTTAATAATAATTTAAATGCTACCAGCACCTAGACATGTGGTAATTGTCCTCTTATGAGAAACAAATACCCAGAAATATATATGTATGTATATATACATATATGTGCATACATATATGTATGTATACATAAACATATATACATATATAATGGATTTTCAATGTATGATTTATGTTCAGATGCCTAGAATGTTTGGGTGAATGACTTGTGACTTTCTGTATGTGAAAAACTTAATGTTTTGAAAATAATTTATACTCTTCCTCTTCTGTTTGTCTTCTTCCAGTTAAGATTACTCCAAAAACATAGAGAATTAAATATGTATTTGAACTGTAGAACAGGGAGATCAGACACAGTTTCTCTTAAACCTCTGTTCAAGTGATGTAAAAACTGTCACTGATTTTTAAGTCCTGAATTGAAGTTCTTTTGTTACATGTATGTGGACACACACACACACACAAACACCATCCCCCCCTCCTAAAGATGAGATGGAAATGAGTCTATAAGAAAATAACAACTCAGAAGTGATAAAGTCATGACTGATAGTGTAGCATCTCTGAAGTAGTATTGTGTTTGATTTGTATCACAATGAATCACCTTTGAGAAGTCCTTTTTACTTGGGGGGAAGGGTACATCAAGAGCAAGAGGTTGCTTGATGATTCTTGGTTTCTTGGAGAGTTAGACTGTTTGGCCAGAGTTATGGAAAAGGGATTGTGTCACAAGTCAAGCTATGGCTTCAGGACTGCATCCAAATAATCCTACTTTGGTTGTAGGGATAAACAGCTGAGGATTCTTGGAGCAGTCTTTTTGGTCATACAGTTTAATAGGCAGTGGGACTGGTGCCAGTGATTCCATTTCTAAAAGATTTTTCTTTGAAATGTTTGTTTCTCAATACATTTTACCAGCCAAACATATGCCTGTGTTTTGAAATCAGCTTAAAAATTTTCTTTCACACTTTATTGTTCATGTTTAGTTTGCTGACATTAAAATCCAGAATAAATTTGTGTTGTTCCTCAAATTCCTACAGTGATTTTACCATTAAGGGTAATTCTCATGGGTAGAATTTAGTTATCTCTGACTCTAGGTGAACACTTGGAAGTTGTTTTTTCACTAAATTTATTTCTGGGAAAGGGATAAAGGAAAATGTGTTCAAGCTTACATAGCATTTGCATTTTCTCTTTTACAGTTTCTTAAAAATTAGTTTTTATTTGTTAATTGTTTCTAGTAGGTTAAAGTTTTTCCTTTGTTGGGGATATAAGTGTTATTCTTAAATAACATATACATGATGCATGCTTTTCTTTTCTTTTTTCTTTTCTTACATTGTTGTTCATTTTTGTACAGTATTTGATTTCTCCCCTAAGGTGTAGTTCCTGTAAACATCCCACCACCACATCACCTGTGAACCATCACCATGGTCCCTTGTGCTCGTCCCACCCCTGTTTTGATCCCTTTCCCTCCCCCTTCCCTGCTTTAAGCCTCAGATCTATAGTTGCCTACAAGTTTTATCTTTTTTTTGATGCTTTGTTCAGTTTACCTATATTCCTCCTATATGTGATATCATCCAGTATTTTCCTTTCTTCTTTTAACTTATTTCACTGAGCATAATCCCTTCTAGCTCCATCCATGTTGTTGTGAATAGCATGAGTTTATTTTTTTTTGATTGATGAGTAGTATTCCATTGTTTACATATACCACAATTTCTTAATCCAGTCATCTGTTTTTGGGCATTTAGGTTGTTTCCATATCTTAGCTGTTGTAAATAGTGCTGCAATAACACGGGAGTGCAGATTTCCTTTTAAACTAATGTTTTTGTGTCCTTTGGGTAGATTCTTAGGAGTGGAATTGCTGGGTCATATGGTAAATCCATTTTTAATAATTTGAGGGTCCTCCACAAAGCTTTCCAGAGTGGTTGGACCAGTTTGCATTCCTACCAGCAATGTAAGAGGGTTCCCTTTTCTTCACATCTTCACCAGCATTTGTTGTCAGTTTTTTAAATGTGGGTTATTCTTACTGGTGTGAGGTGGTATCTTTTTGTGGTTTTGATTTGTATTTCCCTGATTATAAGTGATGTTGAGCATTTTTTCATATACCTGTTGGACATCTGCATTTCCTCTTTAGAGAAATGTCTTTTTAACTCTTCTGCCCATTTTTTTGACTGGATTGTTTACATTGTTTTTATTGAGTTGTGTAAGCTCTTTGTAGATCTTTGATATAAGTACTTTATCAGTTGTATGGAGTGCGAATATTTTCTCCCAATGTGAATGGTTGTCTCTTCACTTTGCTTATTGTCACTTTTGCTGTACAAAAGCTTTTTAGTTTGATGTAGTCCCAGCTGTTTATCTTTCCCTTCATTTTCCTTGCTTTGGGGGAATGAGTCATCAAAGATGTTTTTGAGATGTATGTTATGGAGAGTTTGGCTATGTTTTCTTCTATATATTTTATGGTTTCAGATCTTGCCATTCAGGTCATTTCTGTGATGCTTACTTTTAAACATAGAGTTCTCATATATAAATTTTACTAGGTCACAAGCTGATATTTCATAGATATTCTGGGAAATATTGAATTTGTTTTCTCTATTTTGATACTACATTATTTCAGCTTTCTTTTCAGTTAAATCAGATCTCACCTATATCTCCCCTACTTTCAAAAGACACCCAGTTGCCATAATTGTCTGATTTGGTGTAGCGGTTCCTACTATAAGAAGTTGTCCTCATATATAATGTTAATTCATTCAATGCACATTTTTGATAACTTCTATGTGCTAAGGTTTGTATAAAATGGTAATCAGATAAGGATAAATACGTTAGGGTTTTGCCTTCAGCTCATGATCTAGAGAGGGACATGGCATATTAATTATCTCTTATGTAAAAGAAATTAGGTTTTAGTGGCACGAATGAAGTGCTATTGTGATATAGATGAGTTTAATTTTTGGGGAGACCAGAAATAGTGAAGGCTACCCATAGGAAACAATATGCTAAATATATCCAGACCGTGGTAAACTGTATCTCAGCTTTGAAAGACTGATGGTTAATTCACCCATGGTGACCCATCCTGGTAAATAAAATTTTGTTCTCTACTAGTTGTAACCTCAGACTTTGTGCCTGTATGACTTTATATTAGCAGTAGTAGTAGAAATATTGTGTTACATCTTTGTATTGTTTTGTATTGTATAACATCTTGAGAAAAAAGAAGTTATTAGGTATTAATTGAGTCTTAGAGATATGACCACTAAATACATTTTTCCTTTTCTGACAATGCCCATTTCTTTATCATAGAGCAATTGAAGAAAGATTCAGAATTTTCTATTTTGAATGGGAAAAAAATGAATATGGAGAGAAGAGAGGAAAAAGTAAAAGAAAGTAGACAAAATGATGGGGTGGCTGTCACGAAAGGGAGACAGGTAAATTTCGTATAGTACTTGAGTAACCAATCCAGAAGTTTTACCTAGTATTGTATGTTTTTTGGACTGACTTTGAAAGAACTAGTGGACATTGTGAAGGGGGAGCTTTCAAGTCATTCTTTGCTTTTCCCATCATGATAAGGAGCTCAGAGAAAAATGCAAATAGTTTTACAGGGAGAAATTTATTAAAAAGTACTTTCATACAAAGGACCTTTCCCAGTTTTAGAACTGATGCTCTGGATAGATCTTTAGAAAGTTCTGATGTGAAGTTTTGCTTTCAAAGGAATTTTGCTTGACTCCAAGAGAATGTAGTATTTTATCCTAAATTTAAAAAGGTGAATTTATATAGTACAAGGGAACAATTTCTCTAACTTCAGGGGAACAGAATAAGGTATTGCCTAAGTATTCCCTTGTTGTACTAGCTAACTCCCTGCTCCATGCTTTTTGTCTCAGCCTGTAGTGCTAGGGGTGAAAATAAACCTGCTCAAATGTGCCAGAGGCCTTTAGAACCCTCCTGAAAGCCAACTGGTTAGATAAATCATTAAATGTTTTTCCACTCAATCTGCTCAGCACTACATTGCCCTGGATCATATCCACATTCCTACCTTTGACTCTAAATTGAGGTTAAGACTTGCTTGTTCCTTTTGGCACATTCTCATATCGCAAGCACATTTTGTGATATGTCCATCTGCATGGCTATCTAAATAAGAGCCAGCTTAGGGGAGTGTGCTGAGAGTTCACTTAAGATTCTTCACTGGCTCCTGCCTGCCTCTTCTAGGTTGGCAGTAACAAATGAAGTGAATCATGACTGTATTAAATATGGTAGAGTGGTCTGGTCATACCTTACACCTGGGAGTGTTGAGTCTTGCTCTGAGTTAAATGCCTAGTCCTGTTTTGGTGACTTGGATTTTGAGCTGTGTTGACTTGTCATGAGGACAAGTCAACAAATCTTAGCTAAATAGTTTGTGGTATATTATTAGGAATGTTAGATAAGGCAGTTCCATGTAACTCCTATCAATGTGCATTCTTGGATTGAAAATAAGCCAGTCTCTCGACAGTAGGGAGAGAAAGTCTTAGAACTGGCCCTTTGAGCTCTATGAGAAGTGAAAATGATATGTAGAGACACTTTGAAGGGCAACTATGTAACCTCTGACTTACTAATGTGAAAAATATGAAGGCTTTAGATGCTCATAAGAGTACAAATGGTAACTAAACCACCACTTCTGACAGCTAAAGATAATGCAGTTTTTCCCCAGATGGTTACCTAAGTAATTAAAATCATAACTGTGTTAATTTGATGTGGTAATGTATTCTCTGTAAGCCATAATGGAAGCCATGACATTCCCAGTCTGCAATCAATAGTGATATTAAGAAAGGAGAAAAAACGGATTAGTTGTTAGTATTGATAAACATTTAATTAATTCTCATACAAAAGGGCAAATGCTTGTAGGGACATGATCCCTTATTGATTTTTAGAGGGTACCTCCAGAGAACCACATGTCAGTTACAAACTAAACTAAAAGTTTTCCAAGGACCAATAACCTAATATTTTGCATAAAGGCAATGTTGATTTCATCAGAACAGGGGATAACACAAAATGATGTTCATAAGTAATCTTAATCATTAATTAATAATGAAATGGTAGTAGAGCAATAACTTGCTCTTATTTAACTATTATGATATAGCCACTTAAGTGCAACTTAGAGATAAATTTCCAGTTTTAAATTATGACTACAAATATAAGTAAAAATTATAAGTAGAAAAAGGGATATTAGAAGGTAACAATTATAAAGGGAGGAGGATAGAAAAACCTGGAATTTCTCTGGTTGTATTAGTTTTTGATGTAGTTTAGAATTTTACATGAGGTAACCAGGGAAAGCTTCAGTCAGAAGAAGATATTTAAGCAAGATATTTGAAGAAGATGAGGAAACAAGTCAAGAGATCAGAATTGGTAAGACTATAAATTACTGTCAAAGTTTCAGCTTTAATTCTAAATAAGATGGAAACCCATTGATGGTTCTGAGCAAGGGAGTGACATGATTATAATTTATTGTAAAAGGATCAAACAAGCTGGTTGTTGAAAATTAGTTTTAAGGTATTAAGATGTAATCAATTAGACCAGTTGTAAGACTTTCTTATTAATCCAGATAAGTAATAGTGGTTAAAATGAAGAATAATCTGTTAGTGTGCAACCAAGGGGGCACCTAGGACCCTAAACTATTAAGGGGTGCACACTCTGAAAGGAATTCAGCCATATATGTGCACAAAGGCAAAAAAAGTATATTCTTAGTGTGAAAGTTCTTTAATAGAGTTAGTGTGCATACAGAAGGGAGAGAAGAGAGGACATTCCAAATAATAGTTTCCCAATAAAACATCCCAAATTACCCATCCCCTCATGGGCAAATGCCCAATCAAACATGGTTTATCTGAAGCAGGACCACTGAAGCCCAAAAACTTGCCATAAGTCTAAGATACCTCTGGTAGGGAAGCACCAGAAAGGGGTTAGGCAGGCCTGGTACAGAGGGAGAGAGAAAATTCAAAATCAAAGTACAAATAAAAATAATGACTGCCATTTTCTCTATCAAGGACAGTCTCCTCATGTGTCTCTTACCCATGACTCACTTCCAAGTATCTTTTCCAAAAGATACATATTCCTGGCTGCAAGCTGAAACTGGAAAAGCAAGAAAGCCCAACCCCACATGTGTTCAGTTATAAACCTAAGCATGGCTGCATAATTCTACTCCTAGTGTCCAGTGACAATCCAACCTCCCACCCAGGAAGTCAGATTCCTTACATTCTGGGAGTTGTAATCTTTAGTGCCTAAGATCTCTTAAGCATGAAGATGGGATGGAGTCCACAAAAATGTTAGAGTTCATTTAAGATGTCATTCACGGGCTCAGAGTTTGCTTCTTACTCCAGCATAATGAGGTTGGTGAGCAGTGATCAAGTTCGGGATGTATTTTGAAGGTGAATTCAACAGAATTTGCCTCTTTTTCACTCAGTCATCCAATGACAGACTAGATGTGAGAATTGCTCTGAAGTTTTTGGTTGGGCAAATAGAAAGATGGACATAGGTTTATAAATGTTTTTGAAAAAAGAAATAATGGGCTCCAAAGAGAATTGTTCATTGGAGGAGGGGGGGGGTGCAACAAAATTCTAACTAGGTTAGACTTAATATCTAACCTAATTTCAGTTTCAACCCTCTCCATAAGTGGAATTTTAAACCTATCAATATGGAATTTCCTGGTCAGTACTAGTAACATAATCTGCATGATAAATCCTCCCTTCCCCTGAGGGAGAGTGACTTTGCCTGAAATAATTTTTTTTTTATTTTGCTGATAACCTTGTTCATTCTCTTTATATTTTGTGCAAGCCCATTACAGAGCCTTTCTAGATTGGATGCGGTCAGATTCATGAATCATTTAATAAAGCCAATTAGAGCTGTGGAAAGAAGGAAGGAAGAAAGGAGGGAGGGAGAGAGAAAGAATGACCTTGAAGCTTGACTTTATTATTTAATGCTGGACCCCTGTTATTCTCTGCCAGAAGGAGTTTAACTTTGAATTCCCAAGGACGAGCAAATATATCCATTATGCAGTGTCTCTTTAGATGCAAGCTTTTGGAAATTTTATTCTTAAGTTTTCAAGTGATGGATGATATGTACTCCCCACCACCTAAAATGATAAGGATTAGTTGTCTGATTTATTCAGTGGAAATGGGAATTTAGTAATGAATTAATCTTTGTGTTTATAATTTAGTTCTGCATCAGAAAGATGGACCGACAGCTTATGTATTTCACTTGATGATGCATATTTACCTATTGGATATAAACCTATTCATTAAAAGGTAGCTTCAGTTTCATTGTAAAGAACAGTTGGCCTTTCTCCAATTACCAAATAATTGTTAATAACCGAACACCTTAAAGAACTACTTATTTTTACATTTTACTTATTTTTGGCAATTTGGACACCTCCAAGTGCCATCCAGTGGGATATTGTAATATCCCACTAATATTGTAATTGAAATTTCTTTTCTACCCTGTTTCTTCATCAGATTTTTAAAATTTAGGAATTAATGATACTTGGCCATGGTTTTGCCTTCTCAGCAAGACAACCATTCAGACTTAAATGGAACTTTGGGTTAAACTTAAAGTGTCTCTCCTCTCCCTACCCCTATAGAGTCAATTTTGCAGTCAAATTTTGCATCAACTCAAATACTGCCTTCCCCATACCTCATCCAGAAGTCCACTGAACTTCTTTAGTAGTGCCACAAATACATAAGGAATTAAGTGAGCCTGGCCTCCATTTCTTATTATATTTTGGTTACTGATATACCTCTGAATCATATCCTATTGTAAATTAGTTATCTCACTAAAAATTAAATAATTTATATAAAAAAGAAAGAGGATTATTTATTAATGCTGAAAGGACATATTCAATAGGAAAACAACTGTCACACATAATATAGCTCCAAAACACATAAAGCAAATTTGGTAAGTTTAAATAGATAAACAGATTTTAATACATCTCCCAGTAAATGATAGAGCAATTCATAAACAACAACAATAACAACAAACTGGTAAGGGCATAGGAGATTTGAACAACATCATTAAACAACTTCATCTAATTGATACAGAACTCTACACACAACTGAAAAATGTTCATTCTTTCAAATGTCCATGGAGTATTTACAAAGGCAGCCTTATGTTGGGACATTAAAAAAAAGCCTTAAAAAATTTCAAAGGATTTAAATTCCATAGAATAGTCTTTCACCATAGTGAAATTCAAATAGAATCTAATTATGGAAATGACTTGAAAAGTCTCAAGTGTTCAGACATTAATTAGCACTCTTCTAAATAAATCTTGGGTCAAAAATGAAATTGCAATGGATGCTAGAAAATATTTTGAACTGAATTATAAGCAAAAAAGTTGTCAAACCTGTAGGATGTGGCTAAAACATGCTTAGAGGGAAATTTATCATTTTAATGCATATGTTAGGAAAGTAGAAAGGCTGACAATCCATTTGTAAGAATTAATATCAGAAATAATTGGAGAGAACTTTCCAAATTTGAAGCAGGAAATGAGAATAGACATACAGAAAGCTTGAAGGATGCCAAACTCTCATAATGAAAGGAAAACTACAACAAGACACATAGTAGTAAAGCTTACAAGAGTCCAATACAAAGAAAAAATAATGAAGCTACTGGGGTTGGGGGAAAAAACAGATAACCTATAAAGGAAACGTGATTAGGCTAGCAGCAGACTTCTCTAAAGAAACACTATGGGCAACAGAGAATGACATATTAAAAAATCTCCAAGATAAAAAATGCCAGCCAAGAATACTTTATCCTGCAAAGCTCTCCTTTTTATGTGAGGAAAATAGAAGGACCTTCCCAGACAAACAAAATCTTCAGAAATTTGCCACTACTAAACCCCCACTCTAAGAAATAATACAAGAAGCCTTAAAATCTAAACCAACAGAGTAATGAACACAAAGAACTGAACATGGTATTGAATAGAACCACAAAATGATGAACAAAATGGCAATAACAAACTTCTATGTATCAATAATCACCCTAAACGTGAATGGATTAAACTCACCAATCAAAAGTCAGAGAATAGCGTTTGGATTAGAAAACAGAATCCAACATTCTAGTGCCTCCAGGAAAAAACATCTAACTGCTGAAGATAAACATAGATTAAAAGTAAAGTGTTGGAAAACAATTCTACAAGCAAAAGCCACCCCCCGCCCCCCACCAAAGGTAGTGACAGTCATACTTATATTGGATAAAATAGACTTCAAGGTAAAAAAGCTGACAAAAGACATAGATGGACACAATATAATGATCAAGGGGACAATACAGCAGGAAGACATAACACTCATCAATATATACTCACCAAATTAAGGAGCACCAAAATACATTAGACAATTACTATCATCTCTGAGAACAGACATTTGAAAAGTACATATGTGGTAGGAGACTTCCACACCCCACTCTCAACAATGGAAAGATAAAAGATAAAAAATTAACAAGGACACAATATCCCTAAATAAAAAGCTAGACCTCATGGGTCTAACAGACATCTATAGGACACTGTATCTCCCAATAACCAAATACAGATTCTTCTCAAGTGCACACTGAACATTCTCCAGGATTGACCACACACTGGGTCATAAGGCAAACATCTACAGGTACATGAAGACCAAAATCATACCAGTTATCTTTCCTGACCATAAAGGCATGAAACTAGGTATCAGTTATGAAAAGAAAACAAGGAACTCCCTCATTACATGGAGACTGAACAATATGAGATTGAAAGACCTCATGAGGAAGTCAAAGAAACTAAAAATACCTTGAGATAAATGACAATGAGGACACATCTTTCCAGAATTTATGGGACACTGTAAAAGCAGTATTAAGAGATCTGTACATAGCAATACAGGCCCACATCAAGAAGCAAGAAAGAACTCGAAGAAATAATCTAACTTCAGATCTTAAGGACCTAGAAAAATAACCATAAAAAATCCAAAAGCCAGTAGAAAAAAGGAAATAATAAAAATTAAAACAGAAATAAATAAAATAGAAGTAAAAAAGATAACCCAAAAGATTAAAGAAACCAAAAGCTGATTCATTGAGAAGTAAACAAAATAGACAAACCTCTAGCTAGGCTTACAAGGAAAAAGAGGGAGAAAACCTAATGAAGAGGATCATAAATGAAAGAGGTGAAATTGAAATAGACACAGCAGAAATCCAGAGGACTATTAGCAATTGCTATGAACATTTATATGCAAACAAGTTCAACAATCTAGATGAGATGAACAAATTTTTAGAATTACACGATCACTCAAAGCTGAACAAAGATGAAATAGAAAACTTAAACCAATTACAAGCAGCGAAACTGAAACAGTAATCAAAAAATTCTGCCAAAACAAAAACCTAGGACCAGATGGATTTACAAATAGGTCCTACAAAACATTCAAAGATGAACTAATGCCAATCCTACAAAAATTCTTTCAAAAAAATCTAGAAAGACGGAACACTACCAAATACATTTTACAAGGCCAACATTAATTACACTAACACCAAAACCAAACAAAGACAACACAAAAAAAGAAAACTACAGACCAATATCCCTAATGAACACAGATGTAAAAATCCTCAATAAAATCTTACAAACAAAATCCAACAGTGCATCTAAAGGATAACACAACATGACCAAGTTGGATTATGCCAGGGACACAAGGATGGTTAAACATCTGAAAATCAATTAATGTAATTCACCACATCAGCATAAAGAAAAATAAAAACCATATCATCATGTGTGTCGTGTAGAGTTTTGCCTATATTTTCTTCTACAAATTTTATGGTTTCAGGTCTTACATCCAGGTCTTTTATCCATTTTGAGTTGGTTTTTGTGCATGGTATGAGGTCTAGCTTCATTTTTTTTTTTTTTTTGCACGTAGCAGTCCAGTTTCCCAGCACCATTTATTGAACAAGCTGACCTTGTCCCACTGCATATTCTTTGCTTCTTTGTCGAAGATAAGTTGTCCATAGATATGCGGATTTATTTCTGGGTTTTCTATTCGGTTCCATTGATCTTTGTGTCTGTTTTTGTTCTAGTACCATGCTGTTTTAATTATTATGGCTTTGTAGTATAGTTTGAGAGCAGGGAGTGTAATCCCTCCGTTTTCTTTTTAGTCAGGGGAGCTTTAGCTCTTCAGGGTTTTTTGTGGTTCTATATGAATTTCATTAGTATTTGTCCTAATTCTTTGAAGAATGCCATTGAGATTTTTATTGGAATAGCATTGAATCTGTAAATTGCTTTTGATAGGATGGCCATTTTGATAATGTTAATTCTTCCAATCTATGAGCAGGGGATGTCTCAGCAAAATCTTTAAAGACACATCCCAAAAAGCGAAGGAAGTCAAGGAAAAGATAAACAGCTGGGATTACATCAAAATAAAAAGCTTCTGTACAGCAAAAGAGACATTAATTAAAACTAACAGACACCCTACTAATTGGGAGAAAATCTTTGCACACAATAAAACTGATAAAGGCTTGATAACAAAAATCTACAATGAGCTCACACAACTCAATGAAAACAAAGTCAAAACAAACCAGGCAAAAAATGGGCAGAAGAGTTAAAAAGACACTTCTCCAAAGAAGAAAAGCAAATGACTAACAGGTACATGAAAAAATGTTCAACATCATTCATAATCAGGGAAATGCAAATCAAAACCATAATGAGATACCACCTTATGCCAGTGAGAATGGCACACATTAAAAATACAGGCAACAACAAATGCTGGCGAGGATGTGGAGAAAAAGGAACTCTTCTACACTGCTGGTGGGAATGCAAACTGGTCCAACCTCTATGGAAAGCTGTATGGCGATTCCTCAAACTGCTAAAATGGAGCTTCCATACGACCCGGCAATATCACTCCTGGGACTCTACCCAAAGGACACAAAAACAATAATCCAAAAGGATACATGCACCCGTATGTTTATTGCAGCACTGTTTACAATAGCTAAGGTATGGAAACAACCCAGATGCCCAAAAATAGATGATCGGATCAAGAAGATGTGATACATATACCCAGTGGAATACTATTCATTATTCAAAAAAGATAAACACATGCAATTCCAGTGATATGGATGGAACTAGAAGGGATTATGCATAGGGAAATAAGCCAGAAAGAAAGAGAAAATTATTGAATAGTTTCACTTATAACAGGAATAGAGGGGAACCAAATAAGAGAGAAACACTCAGCGTAGGAAGGGGAGGATAAGGGCTCAAAATGGGGTAGAAAAGAGCACAAGGGACTATGGTGATGAGTCACAGGTAAATTGGTGGCAGGTTACCCAAGGGGAATACACAATGTAAAAGATATAAATAAAAAAATAAAAATAAAAAACCCCATATGATCATATTAATAGAGGCCAAGAGCATTTGATAAAGTTCAACAAGTTGAAAACCTTGGAATAAAAGGACCATTTCTTAACATAATAAAAGTTATATATGACAAAACCACAACTATTATCATTCTTAATGATGAAAAACTGAAAGCTGTCCCATTAAGATTTGGAACAATCTTTTCAATATAGTACTGGAAGTCCTAGCTGGAACAATTAGGCAAGAGAAAGACATAAAAGGGATCCAAATAGGGAAAGAAGAAGTAGAAATGTTGTTTGCAGATGATCCACAGAAAAACTAAGACAATATACCAGTTTAGTAAAGTAGCAGGTTACAAAATCACAAAAATCGATAACCTTCTTATATGCACACAATCTGTCTGAAGAGAAAGATATTAAGAAAACCATCCCATATACAATTGTACAAAAAACAAACACACACACACCTGGGAATAAACCTAATAAAGGAAGTGAAACATCTATAGAAGGAAAACTACAAAAACACTCTTAGAAGAAATAGAAGAAGATGCAAAGAAATGGAAATAAAGTCCCTGCACCTGGATTGGAAGAGTTAACATTATCAAAATGACAATCCTACCAAAAGCAATTTACAGATTCAATGCAATTCCAACAAAAATCTCAATGGCATTCTTCAAGAAATGTAACAAATATTGCTGAAATTCATATGGAAAAAATCTCATATATCCAAAGCTCTCCTGACTAAAAGGGAGAAGAATGGAGGTAGTACACTCCCAAATTTCAAACTATATTACAAAGCCATAAATATAAAAAGAGCATGGTATTGGAACAAAAACAGATACACAGACCAATGGAATTGAATTGCCTAGAAATAAAACCCCATGTATATGGTGAACTAGTCCATGATGAAGGAGCAGAGTGTATACACTGGAATAAGGAAATCCTCTTCAATTAACGAGACTGGGAAAATTGGACTTTTACATGTAAAAGAATGAAGCTAGACTATTATCACACAGCATACACAAAAATCAGCTCAAAATGGATAAAAGGCTTGAATGTAATACCTGAAGCCATAACATATATAGAAGAAAACATGGGCAAAATACTCCATGACATACATCTCAGAAACATCTTTGAGGACACATCTCCAGAAGTGAGGAAAATGAAGGAGAAGATAAACAGCTGGGACTTCATCAAACTAAAAAGCTTCTGTACAGCAAAAGAGACATCTTACTGAATGGGAGAAAATATTTGCACTCCATAGAACTGATAAGGGACTGATATCCGGGACTTACAAAAAACTTACACAACTCAACAAAAAGAAAGCAAACAACCTAGTCAAAAAATGGGCAAAAAAACAAAAACAACCATGCAAACAGGCATATGAAAAAATGTTCAGCACCACTAATTATCATGGAAATAAAATCAAAACCATAATGAGATACCACATCACACCAATAAGAATGGGTCATATTAAGAAAACTGGAAACAACAAATGCTGGTGGGGATGTGGAGAGAAAGGAACCCTCTTATACTGCTGATGGGGATGTAAACTGGTCCAGCCATTATGGAAAGCTTTGTGGAGGTTCCTCAAAACCTGTCATATGATCCAGCAATTCCTCTCCTAGGAATCTACCCAAAGAATACAAAAACACTGATTGAAAAGGAAACCTGTACTCCTGTGTTTATTGCAGCATTACTTGCCATAGCTAAGATATGGTAACAACCTAAATGTCCCCAAAGAGATGAATGGATCAAAAAGTTGTGGTATATATACAACAGAATACAACAGAACATGGGTGGAGCCGGAAGGGATTATGGTGAGTGAAATAAGGCAAAAGGAAAGAGATAAATATTGGATGATTTCACATATATGTGGAATATAGTGAAACTGAACAAAAGGTCAAGAAGAAGATAAAATGTGCAAACTGACCATAGATCTGAGGCGCATAGCAAGGGAGGAAGAGGGGTTGAGATGGGGAAGGGAAGAGCACAAGGGACTATGGTGATGGTTCATGGGTGATATGGTGGTGGGAGAACTATGGGGACTACACCTGAGGGGAGAAACTAAATACTGTACAAAAATGAACAATGATGTAAGAAAATAAATAATACAAAAGAAACAAAAAAAATTTTTTTAAAGCGTCACTTAAATCCAAAGAAAGTATGAGGAAGGAAATATTGAAGATAAAAGCAGAAACTTGATATAGACAACAATTACTTGCACAAGTTGCTGATCCTCATCTGTAAAATTGCTGTTGAAATTAAACCTATATCTTTGGGTTATTGTGAGAATTAGAAAAACAAAGTACATGTAAAATCTTTAAAATTGTCACATGTAAGCACTTAAATGTTAGCTGCTAGTGGTACTACCATGACTACTATTATCGTAAGATTGCTGTAAGTACATATTCTTACTTTAGGAAACTTATGGTAATCACATGTGTCATGAAGAGTCTAGAAGTTTTAAAGCAACTGGTATCTAGCTTCTCAGTTTACATACGGACATACCTATGCAATGGGAGATAGACTACGATGGAACACCCTTTTTAGTATAAGTCATATCTCTGCTGAAATTCATCCCATTGCATTTAGGTAAAAACCAAACTCTTTATTATGTTCAAAAGTGATACATTATCTTACCTTTGCCTGTGTCTTTAACCCTACCTCCTTCCCTTTCTCATTATACTCCAGATACTTACCTTGTAGAAATTTTGCACTATTTCCTCTAATAGGAATTGTGTTTCCTTAGCTCCTTCAATCATAGATGTCTTCTTTTTCAGGAGTCAGCATAAATGCAGCCTTTCCAGAGAGGACTTGCCTGGCCACCTTATCTGGGCCAGGAAGATAAGGGTTCCCTCTGCTCTGTGTTGTTCCCTATCCATCATCTGTAGATTTCCCTCATAGACTATTTCAAAATTTATAGTTATAAATTTATAGTTATTCATGTGTTTACTTGTACTTTGTTTCACCCATTTATCAGACAATTGTTCCTTGGTTATTTTATCAATGCATTCATCAAATCTACTCTCCTGAAGTACCTACTACCTACATAGTAGATACTCAGAATATTTGTTGACTAAATGAATCTGTTAAGTGTTGCTGTCTTGGTTGTGCTAAGTGATATCTGCTGTCTTGTTTCTATTTTAATACCCTGAATCTGTTATGACTATTTAAAGTTGTCTGCCTCAGTGAGAAAATTGGTAAATTTCCTTAGGAATTAGGCAAATTATTTATAGGGGTGAATTTGTGATGTCACAGGGTCTTCTTTGTGGAACTGTGGGGTAATACATGTGATTATCTTCTTTGAACACTTACTGTGATTCCTTGTTATGTAGGAATTGACCCCTCTTCCCAACTTCTTGATTTTACTCTACCTAAACCTACACTAAAAGTCTTTTAAGGGGCCCAGGATTAAGACGAAACCTAAAAACATAAATTAAAATGATGCTTGTTCTCTTAAAATTTAAATTTGACAATTAACAGGCTCTGGTTGTTACTAAGCAATGTTGTTAGCGCTAAATTACATGTCTGTTATGGTTGCTCAAGAAAGTTGTTTCACTGATTTTAGCACTGATTCTCTTGCTCTGGAAAATATTAATGATTGCTGAAATGACAGTGTTTCTTTCATGAGCCCTCTTGATATTGGCCTCAGGTGATGAGATGTGGACAGAGAAGTGTACTTAAGCCAGTAAAGAGTTCTTCCTCTGTTGTTTCTGAGATTTTCAAGGCCCACAAGCTTTGAAAATCAAATGTAGACACTTCTGGATAAGCCCCTACTAAGTGCATAATGTGATACCTGACTCTTATTTTAGTGATTCAGTTGCCTTTATTTTTTATAGCTGAAGAATCCATATAACTTATTGCAGTTGGGTAGTTACTTTCATCTCCATGGGAACATGTATTTTTTTAATACCAGGATATTCCTTTTAAGAGCACCATAACCTTCAGGACTCATATTTATGATGACTGATTTAAAACAGACACTTGTCTACCCAGGAGAAGTTTAGATACTATTGAAACCTGATCTATATCAGGGATGATACCTGTTAGACAGTTTGAGTGAGCAAAGGAAAACTAAATAAATTTTTTTTGGCACATAATAGTATGCCATATGCATTTGGATAAATGCAGGTCAACATTGGTTTGACATTAGGCAAGCTACTTAATATATTTCTGGGCTCTATGTTTCCCCAAGTCCCTTAGCTGCATTGATCTGTAATTTGAAGATAAGTGATCCTGACATTTGTGGAAAAGAAAGTCTTGCTTACATTGTGCAGTATGTCCTGGGGCCTTCCTCACAATTACTTCAGGGAGGGCAGTCTTTCCTCTGGTTCCTTTTTCCTTCAGAAAGTAGCTTTAGATTAGAGAGTTGAAAAATATGATCAGCTCAGATTTGGAAAGCCCTGTGTTTTTTAGATCACCCTTCATTTTTACATGAACATCAACCTAAATTTTGTATTTGTAGAAATAATATTTTAAATTAAATATGTATTTTTATTGTTATTTATGTCTTTTACATTTTTGTTTTCCCCTTGGGTAACCCACCACCAATTGACCCGTGATCCATCTCCATGGTCCCTTGTGTTCTTTTCTACTCCATTTTGTGCCCTTATCCTCCCCTCCCCCCGCCACCCCCCAACCCACTGAGTGTCTCTAAATAATTTTATCTCAATATTGAGCTCCAAATGTAGGAGAAACAAACCCGGAAGAAAAGCATACCTTTTGTTTGAAAGCATCCTATGAATCTGTTTGTGAACCCATTAAAAACTATGAAAGCAGACCATCTCCTTCACATGTCACTCAGGATTTGATTACTTAATAGTATTTAGATGTGTACCTATTTTTTTTTCTGGCTTTATTAATTGCAATTTCTCAATTAATGTTAAAAAAAACCTTCACAACAGAAACTCCCTCTTTGTAATTGGTTTTTGCCTTTAAGAAATGATGTGATTCCTAAGAAACCTTTATTATTTTGTCTACCAGATCCCTCTGGTGTAGGGAAGCTCGATACAGAGACATTCATGCAGGAGCCTCCCAATCATGTGATGGATTGAATGATGACCACAAACCTTTTTCCTTGGAAAAGAAGGGGAAATAGTTCTGTACTTTGGTTTTCTTCCTAAAAAAGAGTGCATGGTTATTTTGGGACTACAATATGGCAGATGAGTTTGCAGTAGGGACTCATGAGTTCAAATTCCAATTGTGCTGCTGCCAGCTCTGTAATTTGGGTCAAGTTACCAAGTTGCACTAAACTTCACTGTCATTACTATTTTTATTATTATTTTTTTGTACAGAGTTGTTGTGAGGTTGGATGAGACCATGCATAAAAATGTGAAAAGACTGATGCAAATGGAAGTTGTTATTATTATAAGTCCTCTATAGCCTTAGTTGATTTTCTACCTTTGTTCAATATTTTTGAATATTAGCTGTCTTCCCTTATCTTGCTGGTGGTAATATAGTCAATGGATAAATGTGCCTTCATTTACAGTTTGTTTGTTTGTTCTGTTTTTGGATCTAACTCAAACTTAATTCCCTGCAATGTATCTCTACACTACAGGCTTTAGGAAAATTATGAAAAAATACTACCAGTAAACCACTGTATCCCTTGGCATAGCCTTGTTTTACCAAATCTTGGCATAGGACTTGGGATAACGTTTCTTTTTTTAAAAAATAATGTTTATTTATATGTTTTTTACATCACTGTTATTTCTCCTCTCAGGTGTAATTTCTTTTAAGACTTAGAGAACCGATAATTCTGAAAGAAAAAAATAGAATCTTGTCAATTGGAGCCTATCATGAATCAGGTCTTTATAATTTTCAAATTATTTCTAAAAAAAGAATCAAGTGATACTTAATAAAGTTTCTCATCTCGCTGAATAACTTAACTACAGATTCAGGTCTGTGAATAATCTTTCATTGACATATGTTTGGTTTCTATCTATCAATAGCTTGTGTAAGGGAAATTAAATTTAGGAGCAATTATCTAAGACACATACTCCCTACCTACTCACTTGGGTATTTTATCTTTGGATTTAGTTAGATGACTAAAGGTATATGTTACTTTAGCTTCTATAGAATTGAATGCCCTTCCCTGAACTCTACGAGTATACTGTGTTCTCATTTTTTAAAAAAGCATATGAAATTAACTGTTGATTTTTGTTAAAATGCTCTGGAAGACACTATTAATGTTAGTGACCACAACATAAAGTCATGTATTGGAGATTTCTTTGAGAATTTAATTCCAGGAAAACCTTTGTCGTCCCCACGGTACCAATTTAAATAATGAGATCTCTGTTACTGCTTATTGTAGTTGCATATCATCCCAGATCCCAGGAACCTTAAAGCAAAATTTGAAAGGTAATTATAGCATTATTGTTTACTTTAATTGCTAACCTATTTACAGATCACTTTTAAAAAAACTTTGCTAGATTGGCATCCATATCTTTTGTTGTAATACATATAAAATTATTTTTGGAAAGAAACATGACATAAAAAGATACAGTAGCTGCTTATAATAGGACTTACAGAACAAAAAGAGGAGAGGAAGAAAATCATCATCGTCATCATCACATCATCATCATCATCATCATATATGGGGGCTGTAATTGCTTTTTAGAGCAGGAGAAGAAACTGAGCTACCTTTGCTTGTATTAAAAAGTATGTTTTGAAAGCTATGAAAAATTTTAAGAACTAGAAAAATATGTTATTCCCCCATGTACTCACTACAGAGATTTAATAAATATTAATATCTATATTTTCTTCAGGTAAAAAAATTCAAGTTAATAGAAGTTACAGGTATAATCAAAGTTCTCCTTTTGGCTTTCCTGTTCCTTTCATCTCTTTCCTGCTGGTGATTATCCTTACTGTAGAGTAAACTTTCCTATGTGGGCATTTGTACATTACCATATGCCTGCAATTTTATTTTTTCTTTAAATTGTGTAATTTTTTTTTTACTGATGTAACAGTGGCTTACAACATTGCATGTAATTTGAAAGCATAAGTTCTAGCTTTGTAACTACGGAGTGTGTTACACTGCAGAGCCCACCACTACAACATCTTCCACTGTAGTCCATTGGAAGCCCCATTTGCTCCCCTTCCTCTTCCCTCTCCCTCTGGTATTTTTAGCTCTAAATTCAAATATCTAGAGTTTGTTTCTCTATATTTCACACATGAGTAAAATCATCCAGTATTTGTTTTTCCTCATGCTAACATATTTTACTTAGCACAATCCCCTATCGTTCCATCCATATTGCAAGATCTTCATCTTTTTATAGCTGAGTGTATTCCATTGTATATATACCACATTCCTTTTCTTTTTTTTTTAATTTACATACAAGCTGGGGTACAGGCCAGAGGCGTGGGGCTGTGAGAGGGTTCACCAGAGACAGAGTGGGGAGCAGAACAGGCAGATCAGAAATACACTGCTGAGGGGAGCAGCGGGCAGCAGTGGGAGAGGCAGGAGAAGTCTGCTGCACCATGTGGGATTCTCCCTGGCTGGGCGTGGAACTCACATCGCGCTGCTGACAGCTGCACAGCGCAGTGCTCAACCGCTACACCACCAGGGAGGCCCATATACCACATTTCTTAATCTATTTAGCTGGCATAGGACACTTGGGATGTTTCCATACTTGACTATTGTAAATAGTGCTGCAATGAACATAGGAGTGCATATATCCCTTCCTGTTAGTGTTTTTACATTCTTTGGGTGGATACCAAGGAGTGGAATTACTGGATTATATGGTGTATCTGCGTTTAAAACTTTGAGAAACCTTCATACTGTTTTCCATAGTTTCTGGGCTAGTCTAAATTCCCGCCAATAGTGTATGAGTGTATTAAGACTCCTTTTTCTCCACATCCTTGGCAACACTTGCTGTTTCTGGACTTTTTGATATGGCTATTCTCACAGGAGTGAGGTAATACCTCATTGTGGTTTTTATTTTTCATTTCTCTTTGACGAATGATGATGAGCATTTTTCCATATACCTATTGGAAGTTATATGTTTTCTTTGGAGATGTGTCTGTTCACCTCTTCTGATAATTTTTTGACTGGATTATTTGTTTCTAATTGTTGAGTTGTATGATTTCATTGTAGATATTGGATATTAACTCCTTGTTGGATATATACTGTGTAATTATTTTCTACCATTCCTTGGGGTGTCTTTTCATTTTTATGTTAGTTTCTTTTGTTGTGCAGAGACTTTTTAGTTTGATATAGTTCCACTTATTTGTTTTTGTTTTTGATTCCCTTGCCATTGGAATCACATCCCTAAAGATATCCCTGAAGCCAAGGTCACAGAATGTTTTACCAGTTTTCTATGTATTTTGCGATTTCCTTGGTTTTCCATTCAAGTCTTTAATCCATTTGGAGTTATTTTTCTATGTATGGTGTGAGATAATGGTCTAGTTTCATTCTCTTGCAAGTGGCTATCCAGTTTCCCCAATACCATTTGTTCAGACTTTTCTTTCTCCATTTTACACTCTTGGTTCCTTTATCATAAATTAACTGTCAGTATAAGTGTGGGTTTATTTATGGAATCTCAAGTGTATTCCATTGGTGTGTGTGTCCATTTTTATTCCAATACCATACTTTTTAAAAAAGATTTATTTATATATGCATACAAGCTGGGGTGTGGACCGGAGGTATGGGGGGTGGGATGAGAGAGGATTCACCAGAGGCAGAGTGGGGAGCAGAACAACAGAGCTACTGAAATACACTGCTGAGGGGAGCAATGGGCAAGGCAGTAGAGGTCTGCTGCACCATGTGGGAAGCTCCCTGGCCAGGTATCAAACTCGTGCTGCAGTGGCTTTTGATCTTCATAGTGCTGAGACTTAACCTATTGTGCCACCAGGGAGGCCCCCAATACCATACTGTTTTGACTAGTATAGCTTCATTGTATTATTTGAAGTCTGGGAGTATGATATCTCTGTACTTTTTTGTTAGGGTAGCTTTGGTTTTGTGAGGTCTTTTGTGGTTTCATATGGATTGCAGTAAGATTTCCTCTATTTCTTTGAGGAATACCATTGAAACTTTGACAGGGATTGCATTGATGTGAGATGGAATTATGACAATGTTAATTGTTCCTATCCATGAGCAAGGAATATTTTTTCCATTTCTTCTATTTCATTCATTAATTTCTTATAGTTTTCCTTGTACAAGTCTTTCAAAATCTTTTGTTAAGTTTATTCCTAGGTATTTGATTCTTTTTGATGTGATTGCATATTAGATTGTTTATCTTTCTCTTCTGGTCTTACTGTTTGCATATAGGAATGCAACAGAGTTTTGTATATTGGTTTTATAGCCTGCCACCTTACTATGCTTACTTATTGTTTCTGATAATTTTTTTGTGGTATCTTTATGTGTTTGGTTTTTTTTTTTTTTTTTGGTGGATATTATCATGTCATCTGCAAGTAATGATAGTTTTACTTCTTTCCCAAAGATTCGTTTTATATATTTCTCTTGCCTGATTGCTCTAGCCAGAACTTCCAATACTACGTTGAATAGCAGTGGTAGGAATGGAAACCCTTGTACATCTGATCTCAGAGAAGTTTCAGCTATCCACTATTGAATATGATGTTAGCTGTGGGTTTCTAATCTATGACCTTTATCATCATGTTGAAGTATGTTCTTTATATCTCCATTTTTGAGAGGTTTTAATCATAAATTTATGTTGAATATTGTTAAATGCATTCTCTACATCTATTGCCATGAACATGAGATTTTACCTTTCATTTTGTTGCTGTGGTGAATTGCATTGACTGATTTGCTGATTTTGTGCCATCCTTGCACACCTCAAATAAATACCACTTGGTTATCATGTATGGTCCCCTAATATATAGTTAAATTCTGCTTGATAATATTTTTTTGAGGACTTTTGCATCTATGTTCATCAGATACTGATCTCTCTCTTTGTGTGTGTGTGTGTGTGTGTGTGTGTGTGTGTGTGTGTGAGAGAGAGAGAGAGAGAGAGAGAGAGAGAGAGAGAGAGAGTGCAAGATCACTCCTTGGCTGTTTTTGATATCAGAATGATGTGAGACTCATGAAATCATATTTGGAAGACTTCCCTCTTCTTTAATACAATTTACTTTTTTCTTTCAGCAGTTTTGGATTTTTATCTGTGTAAATAAATTTAGTTTCTGTTAATTACTACCTTCCTTTTCCTTGTATAAACATACCACAATGTATTTTATTCCTTTACTGAGGACCCCCAGAATTATGACATTTTTCCCTTTATAGCAAACGATTCTGCCTCAATCATGTTTCTATGGACACGTGTGACTGAGTTTCTCCAAGGTATGTCCCTAGAAGGGGAATTGCTGGGTCATAGATCCTCATTAATTTATCCAGTCAGGAAATAATCCAGTGATGATTATGTACCTCATACCATTTAGGCAACTGAAGATACTGTAGTGAAAAAGATGGTCAAAATTTGTTTTTTCATAAAACTTATATTCTGGGGTGCAGTGGGGAAAAAGATAGACAATAAACATGATGAATAAACAAATACAAGTATGTTAGACAGTGACAAGTGCTCTAGAGAAATATAGACAGAGCAGGTCATAGGAACTGTATATGTGAAGGATCTGCAAACTTTGTATAATGTGGCAAAAGTATCGCACTCTGGTTTTAGTTTTTATATCTCATTATGATGATGAAAAGTATCTTTTCATATGCTTAAAGCTTCATTATTTTATTCATCCTTAAAAAATTATTGTATTATCCCATTGTTGATTTTAATACTTTAAATTCAAATGCTCCTTAAATATGTGCAAACTAAACCTAGGCAAAACTTCTTATCCTTTCAACTCTTAGAGCTTGTAATTTTTACAGGTAAATGTACAAATTACATACAACTCTTCTCAGCAAAACTAACAAAGTTTAAATAAATATCTGTAATTTAGTATGATATATAGTGTTAGCACCTGTGGTTTGGGTTCTGTTGGATTTGGTCTGCCGCTCCCAGTGGGTGCCATGAGATGATGCAATTCTCTTTTCTGCTGGAGTCACTGAAATACCTTTGTTCCTCTAGCACAATGTGAAGTCATCTGGCCCACAGCTGGAGCAAAAAGCTCATTTACCTCTGAAGCCTACCTCTTTGTTCTTTGCTAATTAACTGGAGACAATTAAAGTAGCACACCTTGGCTCCAATCTATTGCAAAAACAAAGACATACTGGGTCTGTGGGATGGCATCTAGTTGTTAGGTGGTCACCAAAATAATTCAGAATATGCTTACTTTAGTGTATCAGTGAAATGAATATCCCAAATTAATGAATTTTGAGTAATATATTCTGATTGAGAATATGTAAATTTCTGCAAATGGGTCAGACAGCTAATCCAACTTTGAGAAACTGTGATCTAATATAGATTGAGAACCCACGATAGATCATAAACACTAACATGGTTTCTGGAATCTACTATTTTTCTTGTTTTGTTTTTAGAGTATATGGTTACTCAGATGACCAAGCAACTCGGTTTTGAAAGCTTTGTAGTATTTTTCCAAGGTGTACTTAGGTCGGAATTGTAATTTGGGTGAAATTCAAAATGGACTCCTTTTGTTATAGAAAAGACCAGGTAAAAATAGTCTTCAGCCTTCATTCTGTGATGCTCACCTCATTACCAGACTTCCTTGTGATTCTTGTTCCTCTACATACCAGATATACAATTGTGGTATTTTATTTTATTTATTTTAGATTTCTTAACTGAAGCTTTATGTATATGTCTGTGCTTTTATCATGTGATGACATTCAGTGGAGAGATGATTTGATATCTCCAATCTCTTTTAAACCTTGTTGCTGGTAGATTTGGGTGTGAATTCCACCCTTCCCCCACCTCTCTATCCTTTGTCCTTTTTATTTTTTAAGAGCACTCAGTGCACTGAAGGAGAAGAATAGTAGTTTACAATCAATACTCATGGACCAGGCATCTAACTTGAACTTAACTAAAAAGTCAATATTTAACTTAACCAAAAAGTGAACATCCACCTTATCAGTGTGGAAATGTCAAACATAGCAAGAAACATGAACAAATTTCCAACTGATTTGCCTTTACTATTCTTCGTGTTCAAAGCTGTGTGGAAGAGACTCAACATCAGATAAAACAAAGTAGTCTTTGAAAAAAGAATAGACATTTTCAGCTGCTGGAGACCACAGTTTATGCAAGGAAAACAGATGTAGGAGATGCATTCTTATCTCTCCTAGCAAGTTTCCTTGGCCACCTTCTTGCCCGCATGATGCTAGCACTTGATCATTTCTCACAGCAGGCAGCTGAGACAGAAACTTGCTGAGTAAGATCATAATTTGTTGCCACCCAAGGCAATTTACACAAATTATTTGCATTCAAAGATTCTATGCTTGCCATAGACTTATTAAGCATGACTAGATGGACTTTGGATCTGCAAAACAGGATCTCTACCCGAGCTTTCCTGAAGCTACTGGCTGGAAGTTTCCAATCTTAAGAACTTCAGGACCCTTTCCATTTCACTCCACAGGATTCCAGTTGATCTCAACCATGTAACTGCTGTTGAAAATTGTATTTGTTGAAAGACAAGGTTACTTTGGAAAAATCTGTTACGATACTCACATAGAGTGAGATGGTTGGACTACCTGTGAGCATTGAAACATTTGGACTAAAAAAGTGAAATAGTTTAAGAAAGGAAGATGGTGACTTAAGTGAGTAAATATGCATAATTACTAACTTTTTAAGGAATTGTGGGTGGGCTTGGCATTTCAAGAAACATAGAGATCTGAAAATTGCCCTTAGAGGAAACATCAGTTTATCTAAAAATCCAAGTAGAAAGACCCTTCAAGAATTATTCACAGAAAATGAAACCTAACAGTTCACCAAGGACAGGAACCAACTGTTCCAAATTACTTATGTAAGAGTCACCTGGGTGCTTGTTAAAAATGAATTACTGTGACCCTCCCTCTGAAGATTCTGATTCAGGCAGACTGTAGTGGGAACTGGGACTTGTATTTTTACAAGAGTCCGGGGAGATTTTATCAAGACAAATCTGGAAACATTGCTCTACAACATCCTAGCAACATGCAGATTACAGAAGAGGAACCCAGTAAGGGAATGAATGAGAAAGAAACCATAATGAGCTGCTAGGAAGGTAGTCTCAGCTCTGATTTTGTTGCAAGTTCAGTATGCCAGGGCTCCTGGTCTGGCACAGCTAACTCCTGGTTGTGGGAGGAATGGCCTTCAGAAGCAACTGCTAAACTTTAGGTTTGCAATGTCACATGGAATAATACTCCTTCCCCCTTGTCCTGTGTTGGAATATCATAGACACACACACACACACAGACACATGCACACACACACAACTATGTGTTTAAATATGGGTGGTTACTAAATGTTATAAACAGAAATGAGTTTGTTTAAATTTCCCTTAGGAAGAAATCTTTTTCATGAATGTTTCCTGCCATAAAAGATCCCACTACACATAAACAGTCCCCCCTCTTTAGCCTGTCCCCCTTTAATTTTTGTAAATTCATCTAGGAGAAGTGGTATATAGAACACAATTCTAATGTCCATGTGAACAATATAGCTAATAATTTCTGAACTATCCAATAGCATCCTAGTTCTTTTTGTTCCCAAAATTGTGTGTCATATTCATTTGGTTACGGTCCCCAAGGGAGATCATTCTGTAAACTCCATGGCAAAGAGGGAGAACCTCCCTCAACATAATTTACAGTGCCCATTACAGTAAAAGCCTCAGGAATATGGAAGTTGAGTGCATGACCTGGAAGTGAGAGAGGGAGAGGGGGAGCTTGTGTATTTATTACACTATAAGGCCTTCTGGCAGAGTTTGGGCATGTGACAAATGTACAGGGCTAGACTGAGAAGACCCACTGGCCCTTTTGTTGGGTGCATGTCATCGTGATGGGGCTAATTTAGGTTTGTCTTATTTTTTTTTTTTTTTTGAGAAGAGGATAGACAGAACGAGTTCCAGTGAATTTGTTGAAACTTGTCATGCTGTATCTTTGTGGCTTACTGGAAGATTTGATGAGTTTGTTGGGAGAAAAGGCAACAAGGCAGAATTAAGTTTATAGGATGATTGAGTAGAGCTTCTTAAACTTTCTGCTTGGAATGATCTTTCATGCCTTCTTCTGGTGAAGACCTAATCATATTTAAACATTCACACAAATATACCTTCCATTCACTGACTGACTTCATTCAGCTATTCAGTAAATATTTACTGAAAGTAAGTTGCTTCTTCCTCCATGGCAATAACATTCAGTAAAAGCATCTAGTACAGTTTTACTCTTTTGATTGCTTCTTATTGCTATTTTTTCCTCTATAGACTTAGAGTCCTTTGAAGCCAAGAATTGCAAATTATTCATAGTTGATTTTTGTAACATTTCTCATTATTTCCTCGATTCCCCCAGTTTCACAGCTGAGTGATGTTTGTTCCACAGATAATCAATAATCTGAATAATCTCAACATCCATCTATCTATCTATCTATCTATCTATCTATCTATCTATCTATCTCTGTCTAGATATATATGTAATATGAATGAATAACAGTGATTTTTTTGAAGGTGTGTTTCCTACATCCAGTGTATTCACAAGTTAGGGCCCCCTGTCTCAGGCCCTACCCTAGTTCCCTAACGTTTGTCTGCTCATATAAGTCTTCCAGCCTAGTCAGAAAGGTGATAGCCATTTTGGTGTGCTAACCTCAAGTGCACCAGGGTCATTTTCCTTTTCCTGCCTGCTATTATTCTGAATGGTTATGGTCTTCCAAGAGCCCACTTCCTCCATGAGTTTCCACCTGAATTCCAACTTATGATTAAAATTTGCACCACACAGTTTAGCACTAACCTTTATTCAGTCTTGTTTAATTTTTTTTATTATCTAATATTTCCACCCTCACAGATGACTGTCTTCTCATTTGACTGTTTAGATTGTGTCAAGTATGCCCTGTGACATCTAACACAATAATGGCTATATTTCAGTTACTTAAGAAATATTTGGGCCCTCCCTGGTGGTGCAGGGGTTAAGTTTCAATGCTATCAAGCTGTCACCAGCCACTGCTGCATGAGTTTGATCCGCAGCCAGGGAGCTGACCCACATGGTGCAGCAGACCTCTCCTGCCTTGCCCAGTGCTCCCCTCAGCAGTGTATTTCAGTAGATCTGCCTGTTCTGCTCCCCACTCTGTGTCTGGTGAACCATCTTACCGCTCCACACCTCTGGCCTACACCCCAGTTCTTGTATGCATAAATAGAAATATATCTAAAATTTTTTTAAAAGTTATTTAAAAAAAAGAAATATTTGATTCTTTAGAATATTAATTGAATCACATCTTCCATCTTGTTATAACAGGAGTGTTTAACAATTTAGAAAATTTGGAAAGTTTTTTTGTGCAATGATTTTCTAAAGGACATGATCTAGGAAAAGTATAACCCCAGATTCTGGGACCCTCATATGGGTTGAATTGTGTTCCCCCCAAAATCCATGTGTTGTTGTCCTGACTTCTCAGTATTTCAGAATGTGACTATATTTCGAGGGAGGGGCTTTGAAGAGGTGATTAAAGTATAAGACATGATTGGGATGAGCAGACTCTAATCTAATCTGATTGTTGTCGATATAGGAAGAGGGAATTTGTGCACGCACACACAGATGCTCCACACACATAAATGAAAGACTACATGTGCACACAGTGGGAGATCATCTGCACATCAAGGAGAGAGGCTGAAGAATTCAAACCTGTTGACCTCTTGATCTTGAACTTCTAGTCTTCAGAATTATGAAGAAAAAAATTTTGGTTGCTTAAACTTCTCATTCGTTGGTGTTTTGCTGTGGTAGCCAGAGCAGACTAACCACAGGATAAAAATAGATCTTTAGTTTTTTGGGTTTTTCTTCGTGACTAGTAATCCCAATTTTTCTCAGAATTTCCATTTTAGAGTCATACCATCACAATTTAATTTATTCTTGCAGTTCTACAGCAGGTGTTCTTAGATTAAGCCATCATTGTCTAATGGTTGTTTTCCTACCCTGAAAGTGTATGTTATATCCTGCCTGCCCCCCCAATAAGACACATCAGAAAACAGTGGTAATTGTTATGTTTGTAGCAGCCAACTGCTACCATAAGTTGCTTATTTCATGTGTGTTGGTGGGCCTGTTTGAATTGATAATAAATAGTTTTAATTGAGTTTCAGCCATGTTGTGGGCATGTTAAAATTACTGGTGGGCAAGGCCTTCTAGAAGATTTTTTTTTAAGGTGAAGATCATTCTGAGTGATAATTATTACAAGGGATGAGGAAACTAGGAGTGACAGCTTGATCCAATAATAAGCCTTAGTCATCGGAGGAGAGGGGCTATTCTGAGAATGGTGTGGTATCTATGACTTATGTTTGTCTCTAGTCCTGGCCTCGTTTAGATTATGTCACAGTTCTTCAGAGTTGAAGTGAAGGCTATAAATGAAAACCAAAAAGAGTTGTTTTGTTAAAACTCTTGGACACTGAAGGTATAAGCAAGATTACTAAGGGATCCCTATACTAAGGGATCCCTATAGAAAGTGATGAAGCTGACACACACAAACACACACACACACACACACACGCAGACACACACACACAGAGGAGAGAGAGCACACGCACATGAGAGAGAGGACTCCTAGTTCCATGTGTCCAACAGTGTCCGTGGGAAAAGGGTAGGAGGAATTAGAAGCCACATGGTGTCTGTACATAGTATAAAAATACTTCAGAGTGGTTTGTTTCTTAGCATGGGTGAAATGCCTCTTGGGATTTATCAGAGTTACTAGGACAGTGCTTGACTGATGTGTCTTGATAAGCTGAAGAGGAAAACCATAAAATCTGGGTTAGCTGATCAATGCAGTCTCATTTGCAATGACCAGTGAGGTCTGAACAAACTCTGGTTGTTGATGAAACATTCTGGTTGATAAGCACACATTCTTTAATTTCTTTCCACCATCAAGTGTAGGATGGTCATGTATCACCTGGTTTATAGTAGGTGCTCAATAACTATTCTTTGAATGAATTAACTGTATTTCACATTTGATAAAAATCAAGAGTGAGCAAGAATTGGAGAACTGGCCCATGACAAGTTCCTAGTTCCCTTGGGTTGAGGAGGCTATTTATTCTTATTTTTTTTATGTTACAGAAATAAATTCACATGATAAAAACATTTATAGATACTTAAATGACTCTCACTCTGAAAAATTTGGAGAAATCAATTTTCTGATGAATACTACTTTAACCAGTTACTCTGTTTAAAACATCATTTGCTAGTAGTATGAGTGTTTTATTGAGGTAATGTTGGTTTATAACATTGTGAATATTTAACCCCAGTAACCTTTCACCATAGTTTACCCTAATCCATTTGGCACCCTTTCCTAATTGCTCTCCACTCCCACCCTCCCCTTTTGGTTGTCTCAGTTCCACAGTCTGATTTTTAGGATTTGTTTTGGTTTAGTTTTGTCTGTTCCTTGTCTTTGTTTTTTCATAGTCCATATATGAGTGAAATCTCATCAAGTACTTATCTTTCACCTTCTAACTTATTTCAGTTAGCATAATTCCCCCCCATTTCCATTCATTTGTCTCAAATGGCAAGATTTCATCTTTTGAAAAATAACTTTAAGTACTTTAAATAAGTGGTATTTCATTGTGCATATTTACCAATCTTTTAATTTCATTGTGGGTATATACCCATCTGTAGTGGGGCACTGAAGTTGTTTCCATGCCTTGATTATTATAAATAGTGCTGCAATGAACATAGGAGTGCATATATTCTTTTGAATTAGTGTTTTTTGCCTTCTTTGGGTAGATACCTAGGAATGGAGTTTCTGGATCATATATATAATTTTGAGAAACCTGAATACTATTTTCCATAGGGACAAGACTAGCCTACATTTCCACCAACGTTGTGTAAGGGTTACTTTATTCCATACCCTTGCTAACACTTGTCTTTTTGATATAGGCCATTCTCACAGGTATGAGATGGTATCTCATTGGGGTTTTGATTCGCATTCCCTGAAGGTAAATGATGATGATCGCTTTTTTTTCATGTGAGTATTGGCCATATGAATATCTTTTAGTAGAGTATTTAGATCTTCTGCCCATTTTTTGATTGGGCTATTTGTTTCCTTGTATGAATTTCTTATAGGTCTTGTATATTAACCCTTGTCAGATATATGATATATAAGTATTTTCTCCCATTTAGTGGGATAATTTTTCATTTTTCTGATAGTTTCTTTCACTGTACAAAAGCTTTTTATTTTGGTGCAATTCCACTTGTTTATTTTTTGCTTTTGTTTCCCTTTCTGTTAGAGTTGCATTCCCAAAGACATCCCTGAAGCCAATATGTATGTAGTTCTATGCATTTTATGGGTTCAGGTCTTACAATTATTTGATCCATTTTGAATTAATTTTGTGTATGGTGTGAGATAATGGTCTAGTTTCATTCTTTTGCATATCTTTTGCAATTTTCCCAGTGCCATTTGTTGAAGAGACAGTCCTTTATTCAATGTATACTCTTAACTCCTTTGCATATATTGTTCATGCAAGCACAGGTTTATTTCTGGGCCTTTAATGCAGTTCCATTGGTCTCTGTGGGTAATTTTATCCCAATACCATATTGTTTTGAGTACTATATCTTTGTAGTATAATTTGACATCTGGGAGTGTGATACTGCCATTCTTTTTTATCAGGATAACTTCGGCCATTCAAGGTCTTTGTGGTCCCAAATAAATTTCAGTAGTGTTTGTTTTAGTTCTTTGAAAAATACTGTTGAAACTTTCTAAAGATTACATTGAATTTGTATGTTGTTTTGGGTAAGATGGCTATTTTAACAATATTAATTTTTCCAATTATGAGCAAGGAATATTTTACCATTTCTTTGTACCTTCTTTATTTCTTTTAATAATGTTTTATAGTTTTCTTTGTATAGGTCCTTCACCTACTTTGTTAGGTTTATCCCTAGGTACTTAATCTTTTTTAGGTGTCATTGTAAATGGGAAAATGGGATTGTTTTCTTGATTTCTTTATCTTCTAGTTTGGGCTTGCATATAGAAATGCAGTTGATTTTTGTATATTGATTATAGTAAGATGAGCACACATTATATGATAGTCTTGAGATTATTAAAGAAATAGTGTACAAAAGTTGCTTGGTATCATATACACAATGGAATACTATTCAGCTTTCAAAGAAGATAAACACATGCAATTTACAGCAACATGGATGGAACTTGGGGGGATAATGCTCAGCGAAATAAGCCAGAAAGAAAGAGAAAAATATTGAATGGTTTCACTTATAACAGGACTATAGGGGAACCAAATAGGAGAGAGACACTCGAGGTAGGTGGGGGGAGGATAAGGGCACAAAATGGAGTAGAAAAGGACACAAGGGACCATGGAGATGGATCACGGGTGAATTGGTGGTGGGTTACCCAAGGGGAATACAAAATGTAAAAGATATAAATAACAATGAAAATATATATTAAAAAAAAGTTGCTTAGTACCATGTGTAAGGCATGGCAAACATTTAATAATTATAATAATAAATTTATGCTCTTTTAGATAATCTATGTCTATGCTAAATGAGATCCATGTAGGGTTTGCCTCTACTTTGTTCTTATTTTTCAGTTGGTCTTATTTTAAAAACATATTTACTCTAGGTTTATAACTCATAATTTTATTACTTTATACATTATTATAAAGACTGGTGTAGACTCCTGTAAAAAGTTTTTGGAAATTTAGATATATTCTCTGTGTCCAGTGGCTTTGTCTTACCTCTTTTGACTTCAAAGAGTATTGACAGATTAATGAGGTTTCATCTTCTCTTATATCACCTGTGCTATCTTTTTTGCTTTTTGTGATTACCTTTTGCTTGCTTACATCTCTCTCCTAAAACTAGAGTTTATTGTATACTTTTCTGAGTGTGTGTTTCGTAAGTTGCTTGAAAATGATTTGCCATAGCCACGGAGGGTGCATGTTGTCTAAAAGACAGAGCTATTTTTAGATTGAAGGTAGAACTATGTTTTTCCTTCTTGGAAAATTAGTTATATTTTGATGAAAATCAAAACACGAAGTTAGTGGTGACAGATCAAGGTCCCAATACTGTGCTGTTGGAAATAAGGAGAGATGTGTATTGCTAGTCAAGTAAATAGCATACTGAATTTTATCAGCATAGTAAGATGAGCCTACTCAGTGGGCTGGTCTTATAAAATGCTTTTTCTAGTGAATCTGGGAAACTTGTGAAGTGGTAATAATAAAAACAGCATATGGTCTTTGTGGGAACTTTGTCATATATAAGCAATGTGCTGTGGGTGTGGTAATGAACATCAGGTGCATTTGGCACAAGACTTCTAAATTTGGAAAGAGGAATTTTGCTTTTTTGCACATTCTGGAATGTGTTTTTTACATTTTTGGTATTTTTTAAAAAATAACTTAAGAGCTACGTTATTTTTTCATTCCTTATTTGGAAGCTATACTGGTAAGCATAAGAAAATACTTAAGATCTTCAAAGACATGCTGTAGAGGTTTAGAAAGCATTTGGTTTGGCTTGAAGCAAGTTTGGCTAGTGAAGTGACAGGCACAGAAGAAAGAACACCAGGTGAAAAAATGTGGAGTTTCTTTCATCTTTCAAAGGATTTTCTTGATGAATTGAAACAGCCATGAAAATAAGCACTGGCCTTCGTGCCCAGTGGCCTAAAGTACTTTGAATGGGCCAAATCAGACTCAGGCAAGGGCCTAATGAAAATCAGGCAACAAGCCTAGGCCTAATTAAATATGTGCTGCCTCCTTCCATTTTTTTGGTTGTTGTTCCCTTTGGCTCAGTTTTTAACAAAAAATCTGGTTCTGTGGTGGAGAGATATTCCTCTTTGACTCAGATAAAGTTGGTAATGAATAGCAAAGGCAAACAGTGGCATTACCTACTCGGTTAGAACCAATGAAAATTTTATTGGCTAAATAGATTTTCTAGTTAGACTATTTCTTTTGAAAACTTTATAAAAATTAACTAATATAAATCCTGGACTAAAGTAAATAACATCTCTTGAAGTGGTTGAATGTGAGTCAGAGACAAATTTTTTTCATTTTGTTTTGGAAAAACATTGCATTATACTGTAGCAAATTTTAAGATGTTGGTTGAGCTTCAGTAATTTCCCCAAATTTTTTAACAGAGTCTTTGGGATCTGTGAGTCATGAATAATTTTCTGATTAAGATCACAGGACAAATGTCTCCATAGAATTCTACAAGACTTTAAACATATTTGAACAATGTGAATTTGACGTGAGTAGAACATACACTTCAATGTCCTCGTTCATAGAGTGGGTCCCAAAGATCTGGGAATGGACCATAGCCTCCTAGACCCTCAATCGGGGACTTCATTCTTGTCGGTGCCGCCCATGAAGAAGTTGCTCTTTAGTTTAGCATCTGAATACAAATAAAGCTTTTATGTAACTAGAGGAGATAACATAATTTATTATAGCACATTTATGAAGTCCTAGGAGATGCCTGAATTATAATAATTGGTGAGTCTGTTTTATGTCTTTTTCCAAAGCCCTTGCTGAGGGAGTAACTTTTGAAGTCAATGACAGTGCCAGATTGGAAGAATTTTAAAGGCATGTGTTTGGGGAGTAGTGTGTGTGAAAATCAGTTTGGAACTGCAGACTACAGGACATTACAAATATGTATTGAGCACACACTATATACAAGGATGACAAGACAGTTGAATCCTGGGACAGTTCATTTTAAAGATAAATATAAATAAATACAATATTCAATCACTGTCAAAAGGATATTCATAAGCAATAACAACAACAAACCTTAAGGTTGCAAAGAAGGCTGGTACCCTGTTTTTCTTTTGAAATACTTAAGAAGAGCTGCACAAAAAGTTTTGTGGACTTAAAGATTCCAGAATAAGCTAGAGACAGGAACAAGCCCACGTGCTCTGTCTTTATTGGCTTTAATTGTTTTGGTTTCAAGCTTAGCAGCGAGATGTTCCTGCCAAGTGAATGTACATGTGTATGGATGTTTTCTGTTTTGCTTCACTCAGGCATTTGAAGAAAGCCCTGGTTTGCATCAGTCAGACATCATTTTATAGTAAGAGAAAACATGTTCTTGAAACAATTAAGGATCTCAACTTATCATTAGTGTGAGTAATAAGCTGCAATATCTATTTAGAATAGGGTCTTAGAAATTAATGTTTGGGATTGGTAACAAAATGCTTATTGTCTTCTAACAATTAAAAACTACAATTCCAGAATTTGACCATTCTGGCGCGTTATATTTAGCATTTCTCACTTCAGAAAAGTATTGACAAACTTTTCCATAAAGAGCTGGATGGTACAGATTTTAGGCTTTGTAGCATGAAAACAAGCATAGACAAGAAGCAAATGAATGAGTGTATCTATGTTCCAATACAAATTCATGTATTATTAGATTTCATATCATTTTAAGATATCTCAATACTTTATGCTTCATGTGATTTTTTTTAACCATTTAAAAACATACAAACCATTTTTAACTCTAGGTCGTGTAAAACTCATGTAAGAAGCTAAATTTCACCCAAAGTTCATTCATTTCTGTTTGAAAAAAGCCTGTTATTTATGCTAAAATATCCGAGCATTATTTTAAAGAGCAATACTTTTTTTAAAACTCAAAATTATTTTATAATTTTGGTCCAATGATTGTTGTTTTTAAAATGCATTTTTTTGTGCTATTTGAGCACTGTGGTCTAAGGGTTAGCTGAGTGGCTTGAGGTTTGACAAATTAAACTCTATGTTTCTCTCATTATGTTCCAATTCTATTCATCAGTAAAAAGAACTTATGTCATTGCCTCACTTGTTGCAATGAATAAATCTGTGTAATTTTACAAAAGAACAACTGCATGGATTCTTTTTCTGCCTGAAGATTTGAGTGTTGGGCTCCTCTTTATAAAAGTTTCCATGACAGTCTGGCCTGAGAGAATGACAGGTTTGCCCTCATGGGGAATTTCTCACTAAGAAAGCTTTTCTTTCACTAGAAAGCTTTATGGGTGCTTAATAGTGGTTCAAACAGAAAGGACCAAATAAGACCCTTTCATAAAACATACCCTACACCTATGCTAGCCTGAAAGAGAGCTTGTTTCTTCCTGTGATGATGGGGTGATGTTCAGAAACTAAGAGGGTAGAGGAGACCACCATGCTGCCCTGAAGTCCTTGCTTCCTATTGATAACCAAGAGACCCAGACACAAGCATGTGCTGTTAATGGGCTAAGCCAAAAATTGCAGGCCCCTAACTTTCTTTATTGAAAGACTGTATGTGGTGGAGCAAGTGGGGTCTGAGCACTAATATTGGAATCTTTATCCTGGCTCTGCCATTTGATATGTGATTTTCACTATTCTATGCCTCAGTTTTCTCCTCTATGAAAGGGGCAGCTAATAATAGTTATCAATCTCATAGGGTTATTGTGGGAATTAAGCAAATCAATATATGTGACTCATTTTGAAACAGTATCTGACACATGGTAATGAATAATAAATGATAGCTATTTTGATGATTTTTCTTTCTTTTTAAACTTTGAAAGTACTGGCAGCATTTGCAAACTCTATTTAAAGGGAGATTGCCTCTCAGGCATAATCACTGTGATAATATTCTTTTAAAAATTATTTTTATTTATTTATTTATGTATTTTTTATTGTTGTTGTTATTATGTCTTTTACATTATTGTGTATTCCCCATGGGTTTCTCATCACCAATTCACCTGTGAACTGTCAACACTGTCCCATGTTCTCCCCTCTCCCCTAATTCTGAGTCCCTGTCCTCCCCATCTCTCGCTGAATGTCTCTCTTTTATTTGGTTCCTCTATACTCCAGTTGTAAGTGAAACCATTCGATATTTTTCTTTTTCCTTTTGGCTTATTTCGCTGAGCATGATCCCTTCTAGCTCCATCCATGTTGCTGCGAATTGCATATGTTTATCTTTTTTGAATGCTGAATAGTATTCCATTGTGTATATGTACCACATCTTGATCCAGTCATCTGTTTTGGGGCATTTGGGTTGTTTCCATATGTTAGCTATTGTGAACAGTGCTGCTATAAACATGGGGGGTGCATGTATCCTTTTGGATTAATGTTTTTGTGTCCTTTGGGTATATTCCCAAAAGTGGTATTGCTGGGTTGTATGGAAGTTCCATTTTTAGCAGTTTGAAGAAACGCCATATGGCTTTCTGTAGTGGTTGAACAGGTTTTCATTCCCACCAGCAGTGTAAGAGAGTTCCTTTTTCTCCACATCCTTGCCAGCATTTGTTGTTGCCTGTTTTTTTAATGTGCGCAATTCTCACTGGCGTGAGGTGTATTTCATTGTGGTTTTGATTTGCATTTCCCTGATTATAAGTGTTGTTGAACATTGTTTCATGTACTTGTGGGCCATTTGCTTTTCTTCTTTGGAGAAGCGTCTTTTGAGCTCTTCTGCCCATTTTTTGACTGGATTGTTGACTTTGTTTTTGTTGAGTTGTGTGAGCTCCTTGTAGATTTTTGTTTTCAGTCCTTTGTCAGTTGTATTGTGTGCAAAGATTTTCTCCCAATTAGTAGGATGTCTGTTTGATTAATGTCTCTTTTGTCATACAGAAGCTTTTTATTTTGATGTAATCCCAGCTGCTTATCTTTTCCTTGACTTCCTTCGCTTTTTGGGATGTGTCTTTAAAGATTTTGCTGAGATGTATGTCGTGTAGAGTTTTACCTGTATTTTCTTCTATAAATTTTATGGTTTCAGGTCTTACGTCCAGGTCTTTTATCCATTTGGAGTTGGCTTTTGTGCAGGGTGTAAGGTAGTAGTTTAGCTTCATTTTTTTGCATGTGGCTGTCCTGTTTTCCCAGCACCATTTATTGAATAGACTGTCCTTGTTCCACTGCATTTTCTTTGCTCCTTTGTCAAAGATTAGTTGTTCATAGATATACGGCTTTAATTCTGGGTATTCTATTCGGTTCCATTGGGCTTTGTGTCTGTTTTTGTTCCAGTACCATGCTGTTTTAATATAAAGGCTTTGTAGTATAGTTTGAAATCAGGGCGTGAAATTCCTCCATTTTCTTTCTTTTTAGTCAGGAGGGCTTTAGCTTTGCGAGGTTTATTGTGGTTCCATATGAATTTCATCAGTATTTGATCTATTTCTTTGAAGAATGTCATTGAGATTTTTATTGGAATAGTGTTGAATCTGTAAATTGCTTTTGGTAGGATTGCCATTTTGATAATGTTAATCCTTCCACCAATCTATGAGCAAGGGATACCTTTCCATCTTCTTGTGTCTTCTTCTATTTCTTTCAACAGTGTTTTATAGTTTTCTTTGTATAAGTCCTTTATGTCTTTTGTTAGATTTATTCCCAGATATTTGGTTTTTTTTGGTTTTTATTTTGAAGGGCATGGGTCTCTTAATTTCTTCTTTTTCAGATTGGGTGTTTGCATATAGGAATGCTACTGGTTTTTGTGTGTTGATTTTGTATCCTGCTACTTTACTGAACTGGTCTATGAGTTTGAGTAGTTTTTCTATGGAGCTTTTAGGGTTTTGTATATATATTATCATATCATCTGCAAATAGAGACAGTTTAATTTCTTCTTTTCCTATTTGGATCCCTTGAATGTCTTTCTCTTGTCTAATTGCTCTGGCTAGGACTTCCAGTATTATATTGAAAAGCAATGGCGAGCGTGGACATCCTTGCCTTGTTCCTGATCTTAGTGGAAAGGCCTTCAGCTTCTTGCCGTTGAGGATAATATTGGCCATGGGTTTGTCGTATATGGCTTTTATTATGTTGAGACATGTTCCTTCTATCCCGAGGATTTCAAGGGCTTTTATCATAAATGGGTGTTGCACTTTGTCAAATGCTTTCTCAGCATCTAGTGATATGATCATATGGTCTTTATTTTTCTTTTTGTTGATGTGTTGGATTACATTCATTGATTTTCGGATGTTGAACCATCCTTGTGCCCCTGGGATAAATCCCACTTGGTCGTGGTGTATTATTTTATGGATGCATTGTTGGATCCTATTGGCCAAGATTTTATTAAATATTTTTGCATCAGTATTCATTAGGGAGATTGGTCTGTAATTTTCTTTTTTTGTGTTGTCTTTGTCTGGTTTCGGTATTAGAGTA
>PVIJ01002469.1:0-96432 GCA_004024925.1 Scalopus aquaticus | reverse complement strand
CTAGAAATTTATCCATTTCCTCTAGGTTGTTGTACTTGTTTCCGTATAGTTGTTCATAGTAATCTCTGATTATTCTTTTGATTTTTGCTGTGTCCGTTGTGATTTCTCATCTTTCATTTATGATCCTATTTATTTATGTTTTCTCTCGTTTTTTCTTTGTAAGCCTGGCTAGTGGTTTGTCTATTTTGTTTATTTTTTCAAAGAACCAGCTTTTGGTTTCGTTGATCTTCTAGATTTTTTTTGTTTGTTTGTTTCCATTTCATTTATTTCTGCTTTGATTTTTATTATTTTCTTTCTTAAAGTGGCTTTTGGGTTTTTTTGTTGGTCATTTTCTAGTTCTTTGATATGTGAGATTAAAATTCTTTGAGTTGTTTCTTGAAGTGGGCTTGTAATGCTATATATTTCCCTCTTATTACTGCTTTTGCTGTGTCCCAGACGTTTGGAAAGTTGTGTCCTCGTTGTCATTCAGTTCTAGATAGTTTTTGATCTCTTCGTTTATCCATTGGTCTTCCAGTAATGTGGGCTTCAGTTTCCATGAGGTAAGAGGGTTTCTTTTTTTCTTTTCATGGTTTATTTCTATTTTGGATCCTTTATAATCGGAGAAGAAGGTCAGTATGATTTTGATCTTAGTGTATCTGTTGAGGTTTATTTTGTGCCCTAATATGTGATCAATCCTGGAGTATGTTCCGTGTGCACTTGAGAAAAAAGTGTATTCAGTTTTTCGGGGGTGTAGTGCCCTATAGATATCTATTAAACCCATGTGGTCTAAGTCCTAATTTAGAACTTTAGTGTCTTTGTTTATTTTTTATCTTGTTGATCTGTCCAATGGTGAGAGTGGAGTGTTGAAGTCTCCTACTATATATGCATTTTCTTTAATATCTGTTTTAAGAGATAATAATAATTGTCTGATATATTTTGGTGCTTCTTCATTTGAGGAGTATATGTTGATGAGTGTTATATCTTCCTATTTTATTGTCCCCTTTATCATGATGTAGTGACCAGCTGTGTCTCTTTTTATCTTCTTAAGTTTGAAGTCTATTTTATCTGATACAAGTATAGCTGTTCCTGCCTTCTTTTTTGGTCTGTTTGCTTGTAGGATTGTTTTCCAGATTTTACTTTCAATCTATGCTTATCTTTTGCAGCTAGATGTGTTTCCTATAGATAGCGGAAGGCTGGGTTCTGTTTTATGATCCAGTCCGCTACTCTGTGTCCTTTTATTGGTGCATTTAGTCCATTTACATTTAGGGTTAAAATTGATATATTGGTATCTGTATTTGCCAGTTTGTTTGCCTTTTTGTGGTTCTAGTCCTTACGTTATTCTGCATTTCCTAGTCACTCTTCTATTGGTTTTGGCTTCAGTGCTTCTTGTAGTATTTTTTGGAGTGGAGGTTGATAGTAATGAATTTCTGAAGTTTCTGTTGGTCAGAGAAAGTTCTTATTCTATCTTCATAGAGGAAGGAGAGCTTTGCAGGGTAAAGTATTCTTGGTTGACATTTGTTGGCTTAGAGTTTGTTAAATATGTCATTCCATGCTCTTCTTGTCTATAGTGTTTCTTCAAAGAAGTCTGATGTCAACCTGATTGGCTTTCCTTTGTAGGTTATTTGTTTCTTTGTCCTCGTCATTTTCAATATATTTTCCTTGTCTTGAATTCTCAATAGCTTTACTATTATATGTCTTGCTGTTTTTTTTTTTGTTTCATTTCAATAATTTGGAGATCTTCTGGCTTCCTGTATGTCTATTTTTGTTTCTTTTTTTATGTTTGGGACGTTCTCTTCAATTATCTCCTTGAAAAGTTTCTCTGTTCCTTTGTCTTTCTTCTCTCCTTCTGGGATTCCTATGACTCTGATGTTTCCTTTTTTCATGGTGTCACATAATTCTTGAAGCGTTTCTCACACTTTTTCCTTCGTTTTTCTCTTTCCTTTTCTGTGTTGGTTCTTTCAGTATCTTTATCTTCCAGAGGGCTTATTCTTCCCTCCATTTCTTTTATTATACTTTTCTGGCTCTCTACTAAAGTTTGTAAATCCTCCATTTCCTTCAATTTCTTCTTCATGGATTCATTCTTGTTCTTCAGTTCTTCATTTATAGTCCCCAGTTCTTTGTTTATGTTTCTTTCCTTTTCTACCTTTTCATTTAATTCTATCATTTTTTTGTGTTATGGCTATTTTGAATTCTTTATTTGTTAGGCAGATGTAATCTTCTATGTTCATATTATTGGGTTCTGGAGAAGGATTTTCTTTCTGTGGAGTTTTGTTTTCAGAGTCATTTGTACCTTTTTTCCTTCCCATTGTTGGCCTTCTGTTTTGCTCTGATCATAGTGTTCCTGTTCCGCTGGTGCTGGTGGGCATGACTCCTGGTTTCACTTGCTGAGGAGTGTCTGAGCTGCTGTGGCTGGGTGTTGTCTGGGTACTCTTGTTTCTCTGTTGAACTTCTATGTCCCTTGTGGTGTGTCTCTGACATGTTTCAGGGTCCAATTAGAATTACAAGAGAAGAAGGGGTGTTGTGTGAAAGGGGTGGGGTGTTACATAGGTTTAGAGGATGGGAGGAGCAATAGGGCGTTAGATAGAGGGAGGGTGAGGAGGGAGAGGGAGATAGAGGAGGAGGAAGGAATAGGGTGCATGAGAAAGAAGAAAAAAGAGGAAGAAACACACAAACAAACAAACAAAATAAACAAACAGACAAAAAGAGTGTTGATGATAGTGGTAGGGAGATAAGGGGACAGAGGGATTAAGAGAACAGAGATAGTGGAGGGTGAGACAGACAGACACTAAGCAGCCAGTTAGTCAGGGAAACAATAAACATATGGGCAGATGTGGGAGGGTAACTTATCAGGATTTTGTGTAAAACAAAATTAAGCTTATTGTGATTAAAGTAAATCAAAAAGGAGAAGAAGAGAAAGGAGAGGAAGAAAAGTAGAAGGAAAGGACATAAACAAAGAGGTAGGTAAAAAGAAAAAAAACTGAAAAAAGAAAAAAAATGGCTAAGGATGGCCCCCCAGATACTGGGGGTTGATTAAAGCTTGGGGAGATTTCTGTAGTCTTTTGCCCCTGAGGTCTTGGGGTTTTCAGGTGGCCCCACTGCTGTGGTTCAGCCCCCTTTCAAGTGTCAGATGCTGCTATCACCCCGCTGTCCTTTGCTGCTGGTATTGGTTGCTAGAGTTCATTCTAACCTCTCTCTCCCAGCATTTCCTCCAGTGCTTGCCTGAGTCTATCGCCACTGCTGGAACAGGCAGCTGAGTGGCAGGTGTGGGGACCGGCAGTCTCTTTCCACCTGGAGCTACAGCCCCACCGGTAGGTGGAGGAGGAGCCGAGTTGGTGGGCAGCCTCCTTCCGGATGAAGCTACAGCCATGTGGGTAGGTGGTGGAGGAGCCAAGTCCGCAGGCAACCTCCTCCCTTGGGAACTACTACAGCTACGGGGGATGGTGGGGGGAGGGGGCCACATGGGCCAGCAGCCTCTTCCCAGCTGGAGCTGCAGCCATGTGGGCAGGTGGGGGAGGCCCCCGCCCCCCCCCGCCCCCCCATGGCAGGCAGCCTCTTCCCAGCCGGCAAAGCTACTGCCACAGGCAGGAGGGGGAGGGGCAGGAGCTGTGGTAACCCGCAGCTGAAGGTTCTCTGAGTGCAGCCGCACAAGGATGAAGGAGGGATCGCACACCTCACCATCTGGCTGAACTTTTCTGTCCCCACCACAGTCCCAGGCTTTATACTCAGCAATGCTTGAGGAAGCCTGCTTGCCCTCCTTTCCTTGCCGGTGTCTTTCTGGGAGGGGCCTGGTGACCTTTTCATTCTCTTTACTCCATCTCTTCTACTTCTCTCCATGTCCAGGACACCAGTGTGTGGGGGGGTTGGTCTGTGTAGCACACATGGTCCTCTTCATATCAGGTCCCAAATTTAGAGATAATTTCTCTCTGTAAATCGTTTTTTATGGGAGAGCCCGATCCTAGTGTCCGTTTACCACCATGTTGATCCCGGAAGTCCATTTTCTTTCTTTTTAGTCAGGAGAGCTTTATCTATTTGAGGGTTTTTTTGTGTGGTTCTATATGAAATTCATCAATATTTGTTCTATTTCTTTGAAGAATGTCATTGATATTTTTATTGGAATAGCATTGAATATGTAAATTGCTTTTGGTAGGATGGCCATTTTGATAATGTTAATTCTTCCAATCCATGAGCAGCGGATGTCTTTCCATTTTTTTGTGTCCTTCACTATTTCTCTTAATAGTGTCTTATAGTTTTACTTGTATAAGACCTTTACCCCTTTCGTTAGATTTATTCTAACGAATTTGATTTTTTTGGTTTCAATTTTGAAGGGGATGGTTCTCTTAATTTCTTCTTCAGACTGTTTGTATATAGAAGGTTACTGATTTTTGTGTGTTGATTTTGTATCCTGTTACTTTACTGAATTGGTGTATAACTTTGAGTAGTTTTTCTATGGAGTTTTTAGGATTCTGTATGTATATTATCATATTGTCTGCGCATAGTGACAATTTAATTTCTTCTTTCCCTCTTTGGATTCCTTGTATGTCTTTCTCTTGTCTTATTGCTCTAGCTAGGACTTCCAGTATTATACTGAAAAACTATGGTGAGTGTAGACATCCTTGCCTTGTTCCTGATCTTAGGGGAAAGGCTTTCAGCTTTTCACTGTTGAGGAAAATATTGACTGTCAGTTTGTTGTATATGGCTTTTATTATGTTGAGGTATCTTCCTTCTATCCCAAAGATTTCAAGGGCCTTTATCATAAATGGGTGTTGCACTTTGTCAAATGCTTTCTCAGTATATATAGATATGATCATATGTTTTTTATTTTTATTTTTTTGTTGATGTGTTGGATTATGTTAATTGATTTTCGGATGTTGAACCATCCTTGTGTCCCTGGAATAAATCCCACTTGGTCGTGGTGTATTATCTTTTGGATGCATTGTTGGATCCTGTTGGCTAAGATTTTATTGAATATTTTTGCATCAGGGTTCATTAGAGAGATTGGTCAGTAGTTTTCTTTTTTGTGTGTTGTCTTTGTCTGGTTTTGGTATTAGTGTAATGTTGGATTCATAGAACGTGTTTGGTAGTATTCCTTCTCAATTTTTTGAAAGAGTTTGTGTAAGATAGGGAATAGTTTGTTTTTAAACATTTGGTAGAATTCGCTTATGAAACCATCTGGTCCTGGGCTTTTGTTTTTGGGGAGGGTTTTGATTACTGTTTGTTTTGCTGCCTGTGATTGACCTGTTTAGGTGTTCTATATCTTCTTTATCTAGTTTTGGGTTATTGTATAGTTCTACGAATTTATTCATTTCCTCTAAGTTGTTGAACTTTTTTCTATGTAGCTGTTCATAATTGTCTCTGATTATTCTTTTGATTTTTGCTGTGTCTGTTGTAATTTCTCCTCTTTCATTTATGATCCTATTTATTTGTGTTTTCTCCCTTTTTTTTTAATGTAAGCCTGGCTAGAGGTTTGTCTATTTTGTTTATTTTCCCAAAGAACTAGCTTTTGGTTTCGTTGATCTTCTGGATTGTTTTTTTGATTTCCATTTCATTTATTTCTGCTTTGGTTTTTATGATTTTCTTTTTTTATACTGGCTTTTGGGTTTTTGTTGTTGTTCATTTCTAGTTCTTTGAGATGTGAGATTAGATTGTTTCTTTGAGTTGTTTCTTGTTTCTTGATGTGAGCCTGTACTGCTATATTATTATTATTATTATTATTATTGCTTTTGCTGTGTCCCCAATATTCTGGAAAGTTGTGTCTTCTTTGTCATTCATTTCTAGGAATTTTTTAACTTCTTCTTTGATCTCCTCATTAGTCCAGTGGTCTTCCAGCAATGTGTGTTTCAATCTCCATGAAGTAAGAGGGTTTCTTTTTGCCTTTTCATGGTTTATTTCTAATTTGATTGTTTTATGATCGGAGGGGATAGTAGGTATGATTTTGATCATAGTGTAACTATTGAGGTTTGTTTTGTGAGCTAGTATGTGATCAAGCCTGGAGTATGATCCATGTGCACTTGAGAAAACGTGTATTCAGATTTTTGCAGGTGTAGTGCCCTATAGATATCTGTTAAACCCATGTGGTTTATTTAGAGCTTTAGTGTCTTTGTTTATTTTTTGTCTTGTTGATTTGTCCATTGGTGAGAGTGGGGTGTTGAAGTCTCCTACTATATATGTATTTAATGTCTGTTTTCAGATATGATAATAATTGTCTTATTTTTGCGCTCCTTCATTTGGGGAGTATATGTTGATGAGAGTTATATCATCCTGCTGAATTGTCCTCTTTATCATGATGTAGTGATCATTTATGTCTCTTTTTACCTTTTTTAGTTTGAAGTCTATTTTATCTAAGTATAGCTGTCCCTTCCTTCTTTTTTTGGTCCATTTGCTTGTTGGATTGTTTTCCAGCCTTTTACTTTCAATCTGTGTTTATCTTTTATAGCTAAATGTGTTTCCTGTAGAAAGCAGAAGGTTGGGTTCTGTTTTTTGATCCATCTTGCTTTTCTGTGCCTTTTTATTGATGAGTTTAGTCCATTTACATTTAGAGTTAATATTGATACATTGACATCTATATTTGCCCTTTTATTTGTCTTATTGTGGTTTTATTCCTTGTCTTATTCTGATCTTCTTTCCATTCCTCTGTTGATTTTGGCTTTAGGACTTCTTGTAGTATTTTTGGAGTGGGGGTTTAATCATGACAAATTTCTGAAGTCTCTGTTTGTCTGGGAAGGTCCTTATGCTTTCTTCATAGAGGAAGGGGAGTTTTGGGGTAAAGTATTCTTGGTTGGCGTTTATTGTTTTGGATTTTGTTGAATATGTCCCTCCATTCTCTTCTTGCCTGTAGCATTTCTTTGGAGACGTCTGATGTCATCCTGATTCGTTTTCCTGTATAAGTTGTTTCCTCCCCCTTGTCAGCTTCAATATTTTTTCCTTATCCTGTACTCGTGTGAGTTTTACTATTATGTGCCTAGGTGTAGTTCTTCTAACATCATGGTAATTTGAAGTTCTTTTTGCTTCTTGTGTGTCTACTTTCATACTTGGGAAGTTTTCTTCTATTTCCTCTTTAAATAGTTTCTCTGCTCCTTCGGCCCTCTCCTCTCCTCCCAGGATTCCTATAACTCTTATATTTCCTTTCTTCATGGTGTCAGATAGTTCTTGAATTGTTTCTTCATTCTTTTCCCTTCATGCTTCTATTTCCTTTTCCATTTTGGATCTTTTAATATCTGTATCTTTGAGATTATTAATGCGCTCTTCCATTTCATCGATTCTATTTTCATTGCTTTCCCCAGAGTTCTTTAGTTCTTCCATTAAACTCTTATTGTCCTTCTTTAGGGTCTCGATTTCATTCTTCAGATTGTTAATTTTTTTTTTCATTTCATTCTTTTCCTTAAGCATGATGATTTTAAATTCTCTATCAGAGAGGCAGAGTTCTTCCATGTCATTATTGTTGAGTTCTGGTGCTTGATTTTCTTTTTGTGGTGTGTCCTTCCCCTGTGGGCTTGCTTAGTTATTTGTATTTTTCTTTCTCCTTGTTTGTCTTCTGATTTTTTGTAAGTGTTGGGAAATTGTGGCACTGGTACCGGCAGGCATCTCTTTGGGGTACTCCTTCTTGGGTGTTGGGGACTGGTGGGCTAACCAATTCCAGCTCTGTTGGGCTGAACCAACACTGGGTAGCGATTCTGTGAATATGTTGATGGTGGTTGTCCCTAGAGATCCTCTCCCTCTGTTTTTAACTTGAAAGGTCCAGAAGGTGGTTGTGTGGTCCTGGGCTCCAACAGTGGTTTAGGGGCTGTGCTTTCCTGGTGATTGTGATGGTTGGTGGTCCCAGTGCCAGCTCCACTCAGTTACGATAACCCCAGCACTGAGGCCTGTGGCCGGTTTGCACTAGCTCACTGCAGGCTATCCTACCCAACCAGGACTCACTTTTTCATTTCCAGTGGGCAACAATCGTATCTTCCCCTATGGCACCCTGGAGTGCTACTTCCTAGAGCCAGTAATGGTGGTGGTGATGGAGGTGGTGATGTAGGCGGGTGGGCTACACCAGTGCAGGCTAGAGTCAGGTCCGAAAACCCCAGGCCAGAGAGCCGGGGGCTTAACTTGCTCTGTTCAGGCTATCCTCCTGGCTGGCACTCAGGCCCTCTCAGTTGGAGTGGGCGATGTACGATGGTCCTTTCCCTTATGGTGCCTGGGAGTCTGCTTCCTGAGCCAACCTGGGAGCCCTGCTGGAGATGGCAGCAGCAGTGTGGAGGTGGTTGATCAGTTCGGACTCCCCTTAGTCCCTAAAAGCCTGCGGCAGAGGCCTGGGGGCTTAACTTGCTCCCTGAGGCTTATCTCCCGTCCTTGCACTCACCCTCCCTCAGTTGGGGTGTGCGGTGTGACGATTCCTTCCCCTATCGCGCCCGGGGGTATGCTTCCCCAGCAAGCCAGGGGGCCCAGCTGGAGATGGTGGCAGCAGTGTGGAATGTGATAATATTCTTAATTGCTTGCTGTTTCTTTCTCATCCATCATCACTTCTTCATTTTACCGATCTGTATCTTAGTCACCTTAGTCACCTGTCTTCTTTGGATTTTGGTCTTTATTCTCTTCCCACCACTGTACTTTGTTATAAATTCAAAGATCTCCTCAACCTAAATTGAAAAACACTTGGCACACATGCAAGAGGGAAGCATAGTTCATTAGGTGTAACCTGATAAATTGCTTTGTAGTTATGGCACAGCCCAGACTGGATTTGATTGGAAATTTATAGGTTTTCAAGAAACATTTGTTGTAAGCTGCTTGCCGCCTGCCTGGACCTAAGAAATTGTAGCAGTAGGACCCAATGGGGAAAACTGGTGGGATTCAGAAAGTAGGCTTTATATCTCATCTTCTTTGTTAGGGTCTCCTGGAGGCCTCGTTATGTGTTCTAAGGACCTTTTAATATTTTGTGCTTCACTGTATATATCAGGGTTGGGGTCCTTTTCCTACCACCTTTGCTTCCTGGACTGGAGAGAGAAGAAACCTTAAATGTTGCTGTGCATTATTTTAAATCCAAGTTTAACTTTGTAGTTTTCCTTTGGGCCTGTTCTACCTGTGCTCTGGAACAGGGAGAGTGTGGACAGTTATTGAGGGAAGCTGTTATTTTCGTTAATCACTATCTTGTAGTTTTCTGCTTCTGTTTTCTTGGAATAAAAATGAAATGTTATGTTTTGGACTTTCAATATATAGAGAGCAGGACTTTTTTTTCCCCAGAGAGGATGCATTATATAAATTATGGACAAAAGCAACTCTGAAACATTTTAATATGCTTGCACAAGGAGAGACCACATTGTATAACGTTTACATAAGGTCTGAGTTTTGCTCTTTTGGATGACTCTAAAAATGCAGTTCTCAGCCCTACAAGAAGCAACGTCCACATTAAATATCTGCTTAGTCCTTAAAAAATCCAAAAGTTCAGGTCTGTTTCTTCCCTCTATATTTTTTGTACGTCAAAGGGTAATTTGTATATGGGAGAAATATTGGAGAGTAGAGGGGAATGAGAATGTGCCTCACATTTATTTTTATTTGATTGAAACAGTTCATCTGAATGACATTCACTGTTGTGTTACTTAGGTGGAAAAATATATTACTTTACAGATATAAAAAGTAAAGTTGAAGCTTAAATTGAAAAGTGGATACAACTACATTATTAAAATGAACTGTGTATATAGGTCTATACTCAGAGAATTAAACCCTTAAAACTGTTCCACATAACTAATCAACTCTACAGGCTTTACCAAAGTAAGATATTAGTTTAATAAGCACAATATAAATAAAAAAATTGAACAGCTGCCTGTTTCATTCTAATTGTAGTAGTAATCACCACATGACTGGTAATATTTTAAAATATTTTTAATTATAAAAGAATTACCAACAAAGGAGTAAGAACTCAGGATTTTTGTAAATGCTTAAGAATAACCATCAGCTTTTGCTGCAAAGCAGAGACAAAACAGTTTTTTTTTGTGCTGGAATTTCCTTTTGGCTCAAATGGCTAGATCTACAAGAGAGAAAACAGGGAGATTTTACTATTTAAAAAACTTTTCCTTATGTACTTGGGGGAAAGAGTTGTAAAAGACATGTGAATTCTTCTAAAATATATACCTATCTTATTACTAGACAAAATTCTTTCACTTTTTTCATTCTTGAGTCTAATGATACATAAAAGTAGAATGGTTAAAACGTCATTAGTATGGAATGATAAGTATATCAGACAGGATTTTCCAGATTCTCCAATATACTTTCCCCTTGCTGTAATAGTTTCTTCCCTGATCACTTTCCTTACATTATTGTTCCAGGGACAGGCAGAACATCACCCAGGGGATGGAAAGGATAAGAAAGGAAGGCATGTCTTGTCAGTCAAAAAGGAGAAGTTGAAAACACTCTAAATTCTAGTGGTAGAGGAGGAAGAAAGAAAGGAAGGGAGGGAAGGAGAAAGGGAAAGAGTCAAGAACTCAGTACTGGCCTTATGCATTAAAAACTCCTGGGGGGTAATGGTAGAGGTAGACACATACAGAGAGATTTTAGTAGAACCTAGAATTCCCTGTCTCCTGAGAGGAGAATGAAAAGCTACAAGAGAGGTTATGAGATCAGCATGACCCTAAATTACATGAAATAATAAAGCAGGATTGTGAGGGAAGAATCTACATAGATGGTCTTGTGATAGCATTTTTATTTGCCCTTTTAGTACAAGGCATGTAAAGGACCTGGAAATCCTCATGAATCAAAGGGAGGAGGTGCAAACATTTGTGAGAACTGGTGTATATCAGAAAGTCAGATAAGACCTTTTGGTGATGAAGGTAGAAAACCCATTTGCACTGTTAGTGGAAGTCTAACCTGGTACAGCTATTCTGGGGAATTATCTAGCAGTACTTAGAGAAATCTGGTCATAAATACTAAAGTTCACACTCCTGGGTGTATAGTCTAGAGCCATTCTCACGTGTGACTATTAGGGAATATGTCCAAGTATGTTTGTTGATACTCTGTTAGGGAAGGTAGAAAATTTGGATGCAATTGAGATGTCTATTGCTAGGAGAATGAATTAGTCTATTGTGTGATATACATATGCATTGGAATTCCATGTGCCACAATTATCCAGATGTATGTAAATCAGTGTGAGTATATCTTAAAAATTTGTGTCGAATAGTAAAAGAATAAAGTTCTATAACCCACTTCCATGTATTTAAATTAAGCACATATAACAATACAAACAACATTATATGTATCTCAAAGATGGAAATATTCCTACATACATTAATATTTTATAAGCACCAGTGTGGATACCTCTGGCAGGGACGAGAATGGGAATTAGGATAAGACAAGGGAAAAGCAATAAAATAGTTAAAACAATATATAACCCTTGTGATATAGAGTGATGGTGTATCATGAGTTAAGAGAGATGATTAACTCAATTCTGAACCTTAGGTTAAAAAAAAGCTACAGTTTGCAATCATTCAAATTACAATTTGAATCATGGTGAATATATTTGATGTCCTGTGATGATTATCTTCTGTAGAGGTGGTCTTTCAGGGAGAGGTCTGTGTCTGTGATGTAGCCTAAGATGTTCATCTATATCACATAAATAGATGATATTAGGATTTAGTAAATTGCTTGTTATGAAGTTCTCCTATGCCCTGGAAGATGAAACATTTACCTTCGGAGATTAATTTTTTACTGACTGATCAATCTCAATGTACTGTTTATGTTCTCTCTAGCAGGAATTTTAAAGTACATAAATTTTTAAGCAAGAGTCCGATATCCAAAAAGATACATTACTTTCATTTGAAGTAATTTGAAGTTCAGTTGTATGAAATGCTGTTACTATTTAAGTTTCTTGTTTATAAAATATGGATCCAGTTAATCAGATTTATAGTGTGAAGTTGGAACTCTCTCTGATGATTAGAGATGGAAGTCTAATGTTCTTAAAATTTTATCTTCTATGGTATTCATTTTTGACTACCTGAATGTTGGTCATCACTTTATCTTTCTAGATTTAAGTTTCCTCGTCTCTGTAAAATGATTGGACTAGCTGATTGCTCACTAAAAATACTATGATGTCACAATAACAAAACCAAACGGGGATTAAAATTCTACTAAGGAGAAATTTTTCCCTGCTGTATTTTTAGCAGTTGACCAGGGGTTACTTCAGGACCAGGAGAAGTTGACAAATACTAACTCCAAAGGTATGAGTGAATCAAATTCTGTTTCCACACTTACCTTTGAGTGATCCACTGCTTTTCAGAAACAGGCATTTGTAAAATTCCAGTATACAAAAATATGTACTTGAAATTATTCTTAAGAGTAGATTTGGAATAATGGATTTATATGCTGGTGCTTGAGTATAATCCATTATCAGAGGCCATGATTCTGGATGGTCTTGGAAGTGAAAGTATTGCCCCAAGTTTCTTTGGGTGCTTCCAGCACAAAAATGTCTTGGATACTATGCAAGATGATCCTGTAATGTAATTATAATAATAATGCCTAGTACTTTATAACACAAGACTCTATGCTAAGTGCTTTCAGTTCATTTTCATAGATGCTGTGAAGTGGGTACTATTATTATCCCCCTACAGAGGCAGAGAATAAGGCACAGAAAAGTTAAGTTGCTTAGTTTCACAGCTAGAAAGTGGGAGAGATGGATTTGAACCCAGACTGTTTGAGTCCATACTTTTAACTGGTAAATCTATTATCTCTAATATACAGTAAAGTTCCACTATAAAAGCAAGTGTATATTGTACTAGAGATTTTCTGGTTTGTTTGTTTTGAATAATGTTCCCTTTACTCCACTGAGGGTCAGTTCTTTGAGGAAGATAATCAGAAAAAAAAAAAAAGCCCTTGGGTCAGCTACCTTATTCTGGTTCTTCCTTCAACCCTGCCTCCTAAAGTAATAGTGTATCCAGTATTTATTCAGTTCCTTGTTACTAGACCAAGTGCTTTATAAGGATGTTTTCATTTGTGGGTATGGGTTTTTCCACGCTGAAAATAAGAAAGTTGTTCAGATGTCTTCTGATGTAATGTTCAATTTTAATTCTTTAAGTATTGTTCATATGGGTAATGGCTCCCTACTTAGTACTAGCTAAAAAAAAAAATTTAAGCCATGCTCAAACTTTGGCAACTTTGTCCCTCATTTGCTTTGGTAAATCACAGATCTTGAGCATATTAAGCAATGAAACAAAATATTACCCAGAAAACTATGTTTTTATTCCTTTTCCCAGAAACCACTTTAAATTAAGCATTGTTATTATTTATATTATGCAATTTTTCCTTTCATTAATAAAACATTATTTAAAATTAAATTTTCTTTTAAAAAGACAGCATTTTATGGTAGGGGAGGAATTATGTTCAACCAGATAGTTTTGCTGGTATTCACATCTTTAAAATTTCCTCCAGTAGTTCATCCTGACTTTCTGAAGTTCTGGAAACAAGCTTCTTAATAAAAATTAGTGTAAGAGAGACTGAGGTAGAAGAGAGGTCATAACTAATTGCCTGGGAATGTTTTCTCGTCCTTGAAAAGATGTGGCGGCAGGGGGAGAAGAAGTCCAATGGTGTGACCTTGTGAACCTAGATGTCTTGTTTATATTTCCTTATCATGAATCTCCTTGCTAGCAGTAATGTGTTGGTGAAGTGGCTTTAGTATGCCAGAGAGACTCTGCCTTGGTCCAAAGCTAACTGAAATATCAGAAATTCTTTATCATGTATATAGCACTTGCAAGTCCTTCTAATGAGGGTCACAGATGATAGCCAATTAGCCAGGATCATTCAGTTTCTTGGGCAAAGAAGAGCATGCCTTTCCACTATCTGTCATGCAGGGGTTATCCACCAAATGTGACTTTGCAAGGCATGTGTAGGCGATGGTGTCAAAGTGTTTTGTGGTACAGAAATAAATAATATTATGTGTTAATGGGCCTGAGAAAGAGTTTTTGACTCTTATTTGACTCTTATTTTGACTCTTATTTGACTCTTATTTGACTCTTATTAAAGAGATTTAAAGCTCTTTTTACTCTAGGACAAAGCTATGACCTATTTAATATCAAATATCTTAAATATCTTGACTATTTAGAAATAACTAAGTGGTTCAAAGATGGCTACAAGGGAAACCTTGATGGAATTTGTCTCTGGAAGGAGATTGCACATGGCAGTTCTGGGAAAGATGAGATAATTGAAGGTTATTAGAACAAGAAGAAAGGGTTGGTGGAGGTGAAAAGGTGGCTGATATAACAAGCTCATGACCCATAACAAACTCATGATATGCACATGTTCATAGAACATCTAGAATCGATATGACAAAATCCACAAGGGTCTAAATATACTTAAAAACATCGGGTGTTATGTGCCTTTATTTACATAGTGCTCATTTCTAAGGAATTCCAAGAGTTTTATTAAAGCCAGATTGGTTAGGAAAGCAAAACTTCTCTTTAGAAGTGAAAAACCTAGGATATGCATTGTTTGCATAATTTGTTCAAATCACTTGGTTAGATTATGATTTAGGTCTTTTTTGATTTACTCATTGAGGAGGTGATCTTCCTCATTTCCACCATCAGGAATTGCCACATTCCAGCTGAGTACTTCCATTTGATTTCAAATAATAAAACCATAGAGAATCTCAAAAGAGGTGATCTCAGTGAACCCTGGAGCCTTTTGCTTGAATCTACTATATGTAACCTTTCCCATGCTATTTCCCATATTAAATGTTTCCAGTGATGACTTAATTGAGTAGTAACATTTCAATACCAACATCCCCCATTTAAAAAAAAAAAAGCATTGAAAAGAACGTCAAGAATTGCCCAGAAAACTCTCCTTGTTAAAGATAATGATAGCAAAACATTTCCCTCACTTGTCTTACTTTGGTGGTGAATAAAAATGGTGCACCATGAATCAGTGTGAGTTTTGACTAATATTTGACTTAAAATATTAAGTTCTTGGACAATTATAGCTCACAATTCTTAAACACTTCTTCTACATGTATTCCCTTATTCAATAAAAGGAAGTCAGATGTCCTTCTTTACCCGTAGCCATCCTTGTTGGTGTCATGAACATCTTATGAGACTACTGGGAACACGGAAATTTGATTTGTTTCTCCTTTGGTCTTGAGCACCTTTATGTTTGGAAAGGTTGAGATGGTGCCCCTGGAGTCTTGAAGAAAATTTTTTTTTTCAAATGTAACTTGCTCTTGTTACAGACATGAACTTATTAGGAGACCCAGGTCCACTTACAGTTTTTCGAAGATGTGTCCATTCATGGTAAAATTAGATGTGTTCCCAACAGTCAGAAAGGCATGTGGTAGAATCTGCCACTATCCAGGACATTTTAAAATGCTGTGGGCAACCAGTAGGCCTGCAAAACCAAGGACTGCTTTGTCATTTCTCTTTGAATGTTAGGATGCCAGGAATGTACCTAATGAAATTTTAACATGGTCATTTTTGAAGACCATTTGCTTCCTTCTTTTGCCTTTCCAAAGAGTAAACCATGCTGAAGAATTAATGTGTTACCTCTTGTGAGTCATAAATTCGCATTTTAACAGGAGTATCCTGGAGACAGTATTTTCACCCAAAGAAGTAATTCTTATTGTAGAAATTTCAGCCACTGTGGCAAACTAGTAGGTATGAAATTTTAGGATGAGTATACTTGTAGAAAGGATCAAATGACTCCAGATGGGTAGGTAATTATACTTTATATTGTGGCATCGCATGCCAGAGATTTTTGTGGCACCCCTTCTGCTGTCGATTCCATACACTATCAGAAGGAATCCATTGAAAGGTGGATTCCTAGAGGACCCAACTCTAATGGGGCTGCCTACTTCCATCTGCAGCAGGGTTTGAGTGATAGAGGGTAAAATGTAAATCCTAGTCTTCGGAACGTGTGCTTTTTAGAAGCTTGGCCTTCCAGAAGTAGGAACCCAAGTGGAAAATGACTTGAGATGTCATATCATGAAGGGTAGCAGGTGTGTAGAAAAGGGAGAAGCCCAAATACTTTCTCCCGTCCCTTGAAGAGCCTATAGAGTATATGAAGGGGTATTCATTTATCCTAGACCTGTTCTGCCTCCACTTGACCAAGTGGCCATGCTCTTTCCCCAATTAGTAGCTGAATTATCTAGGGGCTTTCTGAAGGCCTGCTCAAAACCAGACATTTCCTTGGAAATTCTTTTACTGTCTTAGGCTACTGCTGCTTTAAAATCAGCTTAAAATAAAAACAAACCAAAAAAATAACTTAAACCAAATAATTTTGGAGATGATATATGATGATGAATTTTAAGGCCTTAAATACTATTTATTAGTGTCTGGCATGCGATCTAGATCTAGAACCACTTCTGGAGAGAGGAACCTGAATTCTGCCTGCAGGTGCTATGAGTCCCCCTCTGAATGACTGACTTAATAATTCAGGCAAGAGTAAGGATTAGCATAGTAAATTTCATAATCTCAAAATGATTATTTAATTTTTTCTGATTATAGAAGTAAATCAACTTATAGGAAGTATAAGAAAATAATAAAAAAACACATTGTTTTGTGTTTCAGAGATAATGCTGTTTGAATTAGGGAGTATTTCTTTCCATTCTGAAATTTATGCATTAGTAACTTATTTTACTGTGTAAAGAACATCCTGTATTTAATTTATATTCCTTTATCTTCTTGGTTAAAAAGTTTTGTGTGTTATTAAATGCCACTGAAATTGTGCTATTTAAAGGTTTCATACTATTTTATTGTAAGAATACATTGTATTTTGTTACGTGATCCTTGATGGTGATGACTCTCATTACTCTCCATACAGCTGCCTTTAGCCGACGTGCTCTTAACTTTTATGGGAGATGCTATTAAAACAGGCCTACTGTAATTGTTAATTTTATATGTCAACTTGGCTAGGCTATGGTGCCTAGTTATTTGACCAAACACTAAACTAGACGTTGCTGTGAAGGTATTTTGTAGATGGATTAACATTATTAAGAGTGCTGTAAGTCACGGACATTATCCTGGATGATATTAGTGGGCTCATCCAACCAGGTTAAATCTCTAGCAGCAAAACCTGAAGTTTCATGGAAAAGAAAGCTATCTGTTGCAAATCTGTAACAGAAATCCTGTCTGAGTTTCTAGCTTAATACCCTGACCCACAGATTTTGAATTTGCCAGCCTCCACAGTCCTTAAAACCAAGCCTTGGATTATAGTTTTAGTGGACTGTTTCTCTGGAGAGCCCCGATTAATATACTATGAAATCAGTTACCCCATTTGCCCAGACCTTGTATAGCACATAAACTAGGGCACCCATAAAAGATCTCACATAACTTTCCTAAAAAATTTTAGTAGTAAAATAGCTGTTTCCACTAAAGTACTAGTATGTTTTCTATTCTCAGATAGAATAACTCCACTATCCTGCCCCTGTTTTGTTTTAGTTGGGAAGAAGCATTGAGTTCAGCCAAGGTAGATCAATTTATAAACTTATTGTTAAACTTAACATGTCACTAAAATTTTCTTTTGTCCTTTACTCTTATCTGCAAGATGTCTCAATTCTTTGTGGAAAAGATATAAACAGATACATTCTACCCTTGGTTTTTCTTTCTTTGTTTTTAGGGTGAACATTTTCCTTTTCTCTCTGGATGAATAAAAATTGCATATACTTTTGCTCTCTTCCTAAAGACTTGAGAAAAACCATTAAACAAAATCTGTTCTCTTTTTCTCTGTCCTGGATGTATATATATTATGTGCTAATACACTATTGGCTTCCTACTGAGTTACATCCAGCAGAGGTAACCTTGGCTTACTCCCTGGGTAGGGTCTATGGACTAGCTCTCAGGCCTTTGAAGTTGACCAGGCCTTGTAAGTAAATGAATCTAGAGATTAGAAGGCAGGATATGTTGTGGACTTAATAGACTTGATTAATTGTATGTATTAGAAAGCTTTGCTTGAAGAATTTTTATAGTACAATCCTCACTATTTCAGTTTGGAGGCTTGCTTCAATAAAAGTCATTTTGTTGTTAGTGTAAAAAAATTTCTGCACAAAAATCTGGCCCATTTGTGGTCATTGGCAGTTTAGCAAGCCTTCTTGAGGATGTAAAATTCTTAGGCATGCAAAACAAATTCCAATCCTGGCACTACAAAATACCATCAAACCCCAGGTCTGCTTTTTGCTTCCAATAGATGCTTTTGATTTACAGGTACATTAAAATTACACAGGAAATATAAACATCCAAAGTAAAAGGCATGTGACAGAGACTATTTCACCTGTCCAGGAATATTTTATACTTTGACGAGAAAATGTGGCAGCCTGGAACATTTGGAATTCCAAAAGGGAAAGAGAGCCAGATAATCCTTAAAGATACACCGAATAGAATCATCTGCAATGGCTCATGAATGCAGTTAGTACAGTGTATATGGAAGAAAAATACTCTCATTTTCTTTTAATGTGAGTACAAAGACTAGAGAAATCTAATGACCTTTGTAAAAATATTTCTGTATTTTTTGTTTATTTCTCAAATGGCTATTCTCCCAAAAGATAAGCATAGTTTGAATCCCAGAATTTGGATTAAGTCTTAGTTTCTCTAAATACCACTTGTCTGATGTTTCTTTAACATGGAGATTAAGCACAAACATGAAATTAGCTTTCTTTAAATATTCACTTTGAACTTTGCTTTTCTGCTACTGAGGAGATGCTCTTTTGAATGGCTGCCCTGCTACACTGACAGTATGTTCAGGGCCTGGATACGGGCCAGCCTTGCTTAGTCTTTTTTTTCTTTATTTAGTTCACTCAATATTATCCGCAGGTTGCTTCCACCAAAACCTGTATTTTCTAAAGGATTTTTGACAACTTCAAATAGGTTCAGTATCCTTCATAGGGTGTTGTGCTAACTGAGCAGAAAGGCTGAAATGCCAGTGATAGCAGCAGCAAATGCTGAGTCGCTTTTGTTTTATTGTGAATATCAGCAAATACTGTGCAGGTCAACATATAGAGCCCACATGACGTAACTTTTAAAGCAAAGCAAAACTGAGTAAGTGTTTAAATTGAATAGTATTCCTTTTCTGAACAACCTTGTAGGAGCTCTTTAGAAAATTTCAAGATTCTCTAATATTTATAACTTGGAAATTTGCCTCATAACCTTCCCTTTTATAAAAGAGAATTCAGTTTTATGGTGAGCATGGTTCTTTCCCTCTGTTTTGGTGGGTATATGAAAACAGTTGAATTTATGTCATTATTTTCTTAGTATTTGGGAAATCAGGCTGATTAGTGGGATAAACCTTTAAGTTAAACTATCTATTTTATGCATTTACTAAAATGTAAAAACTGAAAGATCTATGACTCTTGTCAAGTTGTTCAATAGCATTAGTCACTAATGAACAAATAATTATTTGCTAATGAGGAACATTGATTCTTGTGTGTGTGTTTATTTTTTTAAAGATTTATTTATTTATACATACAAGCTGGGGTACAGGCCAGAGGCGTGGGGCGGCGAGAGGGTTCACCAGAGACAGAGTGGGGAGCAGAACACGCAGATCAGAAATACACTGCTGAGGGGAGCAGCGGGCGAGGCAGGAGAGGTCTGCCGCACCATGTGGGATTCTCCCTGGCTGGGCGTTGAACTCTCATTGCGCGCTGCCGACAGCTCCACAGAGCAGCACTCAACCGCTGCGCCACCAGGGAGGCCCCTTGTGTGTGTGTGTTTAAAGAAAAAAATATTTTTTAAATAAAACCTGGCAGAATTGGGAATACCACTGACTAAACCTAGGAAATACTCTTCCATTCACACTTCACAAATACATGTTATGTTGATCCTGGCTATATAAGGAAAGCTTTATGAATAATAAGGGTCTTTATACGTCATTTTGGGTGTTACATGTAGTATGAACTTTTCTCTTTTTAAGTAAACACAGCATACAATACTCTAAGCCTAATTAAGCAGGAGTATAATTCATTTTGTCTCTTCTCCATCCTCAAAGTTAATGTGCCGTATGTTAGACTGTGAGAAGTGAAAGTGTTTTTCTGTCTTATTAGGCAATGAAGGTGGTGGGCAGAGGAAGGGGCTGGGGAGGGGTTGCAGAACCACAAAGATAGAAGTCATGGATGTAAAGTTGCAGATTATGGGAAATGCTACTATTTAGAAGGAAAGGTGTAGCCAGTAGTAGACAGAAGATGTTCTGGTTGCTGCTGCATGGGAAATGTGAACTGTTAGGAGGCAACTAGAATCATCGGTTAGTGTCCAATTGTTTGATTTCAATGACCAGCATTTTAATGGTCTTAGACAAAAACTTTCAGAATGGCATAGTGTCTTATTCCCCATGGTTTATGATAGAAAACAATAGGATATTAGTAAGAAAATAATTTTAAAAATCATTTTAAGCAAAAAAATTTTTCCGTAAAGTAAGATATACTCATGTAGGCTTTAGAAATACCCATTTTAGTATCAGGATTCATTTCAGTGTTTTGTACTATGTTCTATGTAGATATTTTTCATATTAGCATTATTTTTTTGAGCAAATGTTTGATCAGTAAATTGAAATAATCCTATATAACGACTGTACAGAATAAATAACAAAATAGGAAAATCTCATTGGAAAGGATATCATTTCATGGCTTGTGGACAGTCTCCTAAGAATCATTGCTTTTCATTGATCTTCTTATTGGTAGCTATCACTTATTGAGTCCTTATTAGGTATACTATAGACATTTTATTTAAATCATTATAATCTGCAGTGACAAAGTTTAGGTAAAATACCAGAGGTCATGTAACATTTATTTTATTGGGGGTAATATTGGTTTACAACCTTGTTTGTGTTTTAGAAGTATAGACTCTCCCCTTAGGTGTTGTTATCATATAACAATTTAGAGGCAGAGCTCGGTTTGTCCCAGGTTAGCCTAGCTCCATTTTTGCTCATTACCATGATGGTTCTCCCATTAAGCAATTTCCTTGCAAAATAAATGAATTTCATTTTACTCACTTAATTTTCTGCCATTTTTTCTTATAAAGCCTTGGCTACAGTTTCGGTACTAATGCCAAAACAAACAACAGGTTAGGTAGTAATGCCAAAACAAGCAACATATTTCTTTTTTGATTTCCCGGAACATCTTTTTGGCTATGTCATCTGACAACTCTGCTTGAAAGCTCTTAGGTATATTGTCAGCATTCTGTTTTCTGATATGGCCATAGCGGTCATTCGGGCCCATGCTGGGGAGAAGGCTTCTGGGGAGGAGGAAGGTCAGTGTTACCCCCTTTTGACCTCTTCCTTGCTGGCTGACAGTCTTTTCTGAACTTTGCAGATGCCAGAAGCATTCCGGAGGAAGGAGTGAGCAGGATGCTTGAATTTCACAATAGAGATGGGGTGAAAGAGGGAAATTCCTGTTCTAACCTTGAGCCATGGAACTGACATAAACCATAAGGATTGTCTATAGGGAAAAGGAACAGAAAAAATTGACAGTTCTGTACTTGGAGATTTCCCCTTCCCCACACACCCTTTTTTCTTTTTATAAGCAGACATTAAATAGGGATAGAAAAGTTTGTTTAAAAAAATCCTTGGCAATGTGGCTGGCATATGCTTTTTGAATCTGGAAAAATCTTGCATAACCAAGTTAATTTTTATGACATAGTGAATTTCCTATTGGTATGAATAGAAGTATTCTGACAGTGGGATCACAAAAGGGAAAGTTTTCATTTACTGCATTAGCACTAGTGTTTGGCATATCCCTTCCTCCCCTCCCTCCCTTCTTTCTTCCCTCTTCTTCCTCCCTTATTCCTTCCCCTCCTTTTAGACAAATTAAGCACATAGTTATATGAGTCTGTGCCAGTAGCTGGGGATATAAAGATAAGCCAGATACGGATCTTACTCTGAGACTTACAATGTATTAACATTACATATATAATATACCATAGTTAATAAAATAATAAGGGAAATTGAACATATAGTAAGTGCAAATAAGATACTAGAGGAGCTCAACTTTCATTTATTTATTACTATATGGATATTTGTTGAGGATAGTAGGAATAAGCTACTGGGCCAGTGCTAGGCCAGTGTCAGGGCTGCCCTTACAGAGCTTGAAGTTCAGTGGAGGACACAAACTGTAATAAGGCATTTACACTGCAAAATGGTCAATACTCAATCTCATTGTCTTAACAGATAGTTTTCTTTAAAAAAATTTTTTTTAAAAAAGATCAATTTATTTATGCATGCAAGAACTGGGGTGTAGGCCAGAGGTGTGGGGTGGTGAGAGGATTCACCAGACAGAGTGGGGAGTAGAACAGGTGGATATACTGAAGTACACTGCTGAGGGGAGCCGCTAGCAAGACAGGAGAGGTCTGTTGAGACATGTGGAAAGTTCCCTGGCTGGGGATCAAACTCATGCTGCAGTGGCTGCGGATAGCTTCATAGTGCTGAGACTTAACCTGTTGTGCCACCAGGGAGGCCCACAACAAATAATTTTCACTGGCTTCTAAATGTGAAACCTTTCTTAAGAGAGATTGAAATGATTTTAGGAGATCTCCTTTAAACTGGATTTTGATGCGTGGATTTGAACAAAGCTACTAAGGGATCACTCAAGTAATCAAATTTAGTCAATCCAGCTTGCTATAAACCTTGCATAAACAAAGTTGAGGAAGGGAGACATTTCGAGGTAGAAAATAGCAAGGAGTTCACTTTGACCTGAGATTCAGGTTGGTGTGAAGGAAGTGTGGGAAATAAATTAGCAAGTAATTGTGCGTATGAATTTCCTTTTGCAGATAAAGAAATGTCACTGAAGCTTTTCAGAGCAAAGAGTGTTGTGATTTGAGCGGTGCCTCAAAGGTTCATCCTGAAACACTGTAAAGTGAGGGCAGACACAAGGCAGAAAGAGAAGTTAGGGACGATTTTGAAGATATGTGGGTATGAGACTCAGTGACATTAATGAGAGGATTATTAAAAAGGGGGGGTTAACAGGACTTGAGAACTTATTAGAACACCGCAGTGTCATGTTAACCTTTGGCCTATGACAGGCAGCGGTCTTAAAGGGTTAAATGAATATGCTGGTTATGGAAATTTCTTGGGCATTAACATTTTCCATTTTTCTTGGTTGTATCAAATGCCCTTGTGATGGGAGAAAAGGAACAAACATCAAAAGTACCTTTTAGCTTCACAATTCTTTCTAAATTTCTTTAAACTTATAGGCTATACTGCTGATATGCAGACTTCAAAGTACACGGAAGGATCAGGGTTAGATTGAAAAATTATTTCTTACAGTTTGATAAAATATGCATGTGAATCCTGTGACCTGCCACTGAAATTATTTATGTGTTAATGTAACTTTGTAGCACTAATTGCACAGTTAGCACTCCCTCTACCCCATCCATAGCTTTTTCACTGTAAGTTCTGGAAATAATTTTTTACTTATTTATGTTATAGTTTGTCTATTTGATGTATTGTTTATGGATTAAAAAATGTCAAGTAGCTTTTTTTTTTTGGAGGAATTATGGCAGGAAGACTATATAGTGTGTTCCTATGATAGTGGTTGGGACTATTTAGTTCAGCCTACTCTTGGTTTTTAAATGTTTTTTTTAGTCCTTTATTACTTAAAGAGAGGAAAGAAAGCAAGATTAGAAAATTGAGAATTGAAGCTTTCTCTATAAATTCACCAGGTTCTCCTGATTTTTATATATTTGTGAGATTTCCATTAATAGCAATATCAGAATTTTATTCTTTTGTTAATTAAAATTTTGTTTCTTTTGTAGATTGAAATTGTATAGGAATTGATGGAAATATGCCATTGAACTGGATGCTGCATGTACTGTAATAATTCCATATCCGTCATTGAAATTTTCCTCTTGGATTTGAATGTCGATATTTAAAAATATTTAAAACAGTGGGTTGTCTTTATTCTTGCACAGTTATTTTTAAAAGTCTCTGACTTTTCCAGAAGTTTGAGACAGTATTATGAAATGGTTAAAAAAATAGGTTTTGGGTTTTACGTTGCTTGTCAAGCTTTAGTGTGTGCTTGAATCACTGGGGGTTTTTTAAAGTGCAAACTGATCAATTGGTTTGGAGTGGGGTCTGAAATTCAGAATTTCTGATAAGCTAATCTATGAGCCACACTGAGTAGCACAGTTGCAGTCTGGTCCTTTCTTAGTTCCTAACTGTGTGACTTTGCGTGAATCACTTGATTGCTCTTTTGTTCATTTTCCTCATTTGCCACATACCTGGGCAGCCGTGAGGATTACACAAGAAAACATATGCAAAGAGCCTGGCACACCAAAATTGTTTAATAAGTAAATTGTAGCTTTTGTTTATCACTGTCTTTGTAGTTGGTGTATCATTACCTTTATAGTAGCTGATAAATCAAAATTGTTGCATGGTACCTAAATTTGGTTTTGGAGCAAAAATCTTTGGTGGAAGTTTTGTCTCTTCTATGTATTGCTATACAATGGGACTGTTTAGTTCAGCCTACTCTTGGTTTTTAAATATTTTTTTTGTCCTTTATTACCTAATGAGAGGAAGGAAATAAGATTAGAATATTGAGAATTGAAGCTTTCTCTATAAATTCACCAGGTTCTCCTGATTTTTATATATTTGTGAGATTTCCATTAATAGCAACATCAGAATTTTATTCTTTTGTTAATTTGTATTCTTCTCTGTATTGAACAGACAGGTCATTTCATCTTCTTTTCCAGGGTTTTACTATAAAGTAAGGATTGGATTAGAGATTTATGAAGTTTCTGTTTGAACTGATGATTCTAAACCATTCAATGGAGTATACAATTCTGTTATTATTTTACTTTTTTAAAATTAAGGTAACATTGGTTTACAATACTGTATATGATTCAGAAATATAGGTTCCCACTTCTTTTTTTTTTAAAAAAGATTTATTTATTTATGCATGCAAGCTGGTGTACAGACCAGAGGTGTGGGGCGGTGAGAGGGTTCACCAGAGACAGAGTAGGGGAGCAGAACAGGCAGATCGAGGGAAACACACTGCTGAGAGGTCTGCCGCGCCATGTGGGAATCTCTCCGCTGGGTGTTGAACTCGTATGGCTGCTGCCGACAGCTCCACAGCGCAGTGCCCACTGGGCAGGGCTGGATTCCCCTTCTTTACAATTCTGTTTTCTGAAATGTTCACAAATGTTTTTGAAAATGGATAGTTTCTGCTACCAGATATTTAATAAATATTTACTAAATAAATAAACCTACATTCCAGCAATGGAGAAAATGGTTAAATAAGAGATGGTTTATCACATGTGATTGAATGTTATACAGCCATTAAAATGTACTTAAGAAGAGCTCTTAATTTATACGAGAAATGCTTATTAAATTCTTATTTAAAAGATACAAAATACTATGTATACAATATGAGATAAACTATGTAAATTTGCATATTAATGGCTGAAAGAGAAGTCATTAAAATATCAGTGATGAGCATGTGTGAATGGTGGGTTGATTAATGATATATTTATTTCCCAAATTTTCTTCATTGCTCATGTTATTTTACTGAATTTTTTTCCTTAAAGTACACTTTACTGTGTAAAGTTATCCTAAATCTAAACAAAAAGGCTCTCTTTCTTCTTTCTCTAATGTTTATAAATGTGTACATTGGGTTCTAATTTTCTCTGATTTAAAATGAGTTGAAAAGAAATAAAAACATTAACATGAAGATTTGCTTACAAAGCAAGTAATAATGTTATTTGTAAAGACTTGTATGCAAATGTCCATAGCCGTATTAATACTTTAATGGGAATGTTCAAAGCAGTATTATCCATAATAGCCAAATATTGAAAACAACCCAATATTTGTCATTTGGTGACTGGAATAAACAAAAAGTGGAATATTTGTACCATGGAATACTACTCATCAATAAAAAGGAATGAGGTACTGGTATAGGCTACAGCATAGATGAACCTCGAATCCATATATTAAGTAAAAGAAGCCAGATTCAAAAGACCACATATTATATGATTCTATTTACATGGATAAGCACAAAAGACAAAACTCTGGAAGCAGAAAGTAGATTAGTGGCTGCCAGAGCCTGGGGCAGGAATGGAAGTCACTGTGAATGGGCATGAGGAATGTTATAAGGTGATAAAATGCTCTAGAACTGTATTATTGTGATGGTTGGAAAACTTGACAAACTTAAAAACTTCAGATGTTACCGAAAACTGGTGAATTTTATAATATGTAGTTTAATGCAGTTAAAAAACTATGGCATTAGAACAGTAAAAATCCGTACAGTGTAGGAAAGTAAAAGTAATACATAAAAAAATATATGCAAAAAACAGGTGTGTGTGAGGGGGATACCTTATGCCTTCTTGTTTTTAAGACAAATTTACTTTTTTATTTAGATGTATTAAATAATTCTTTAAAAAATGATTCTAAGTCAAATAATTGTTCCAAGGTTCTGTTATTAAACAAATGTTTGAGGTTTCATGTAATGTGAAATTCCTGCAGTGCCACCCATGTCATATAAATTTGAGCACATAATTTTTACCCTATTATAAGTTTCCTGTAGTAGTTAAGAACACCATTCTGCATTTATACTTGGGGAAGGAGCTTCCTTTAATGAAGATTGCATTTTCCCAGCAGTTCCCAGCCTGTGTGACTCTTCCAATGATGATCCCTTCCCCGCACCCCCCCCACCCCCCCCGCTGCCGCCAGTGGTTTTCTGCAAGTCTGAAAAACTCTCTTTGCTCCATAGCTTTTTTGTTCAATTTACAGTGAAGTTAGTAGTTTAGAAGAAAGGCTTTGAATTGTTAGCTTGTTTATTGACAGAACAAGTTGTCCCGGCCTCTGTTGGTGAAACAGAGAGAAGTAACAATAGCAGAGGTCCAGGCAGGGCAGATGGCATGCAAACCCCAGACCAGGCTCTCTTCCTCCCGGGTGCTTTGGGGGACTTGAGTTACCTAAGGTGGGGATATACCCCCACCCTAAGCCTTCCCAGTTATAATATGTCCAACTATAGGATTTCCTCTGCTCTACAAACATTGGCATTTCTCCCACTGTTGCTTTGAATGCTGCACTCTAATGTAATAGGAGATCCCAATTTGAACAGCAGAGATTGATTTTACTGTTGTTGCAAAAGGAGGGGAGGTAAGTGATCCCCAAATGCCTGGACCCTTTAATGAATGGGCATCTCAGTTTTTTTGGAGGGTGTCAACTGTCACCGAGAAGGGACGGGAATGGCACTACTTTTACAAAGGCAAAAAAAAAAAAAAAAAGGAACCTGTCTGTCATTGGCTATTTAGCTGTTATTTGAAACCAAAGTTTATTCTTACTAGAGATCTGTGTTCCTAATTATAAAGGTAATCCTCTCACATCAACCTAACTTGAGAGCAGTGTCGACCAGGACAGGACTGGACTCAAACACAAAGCAAATATGGTGGACTCAGCCCAGAGATAGACCTTCAGATATCCCGGATTAATTTCAGAGGTATTTGTTTTGGAGGGTGAGCTCACTTCTCTTTGTCTTCAGTGGCGTTAGTATACATAAAGGCACTGTTTCCTCTGTGCTATTCCTCAGTGCTTTTCTCAGTGCCTCTTTTACTGTGTCCCAGATGACATCCAAGTGTCTCCATTTTTGTGGCTAAACACTTTGTTTTTTCTGGAACTAGGGGTGAAGAATGAGAGAATTAACACATGCCTCCCCTTCTGCACACCTCTAGTAATGACTCTGAAGTGTGTGTGTGTGTGTGTGTGTATCAGGTCCTTGCCCCTCGGGGAGATTACGCTGAGGTATGCATTTCACTGTATCTCCAGAGTCTCCCTGTAGGATAGTTGCTCTCTGAAAAACAGCCTATGTGCCTATGTTGGCTGTTCATCTCCCCCGCACCATTTGTCACTTCTTTGCCTATGTTCACTGCTCCTTCCAAATACACCATTTGCACCAAAATCCTTTTCTCAGAGTCTACTTCTGGGAAAACCTAAACTAAAATACCCCAGGTAAAGTTGGGTGGGGTTGAGGAGGCAAAGTTGGGTTGAGGAAGCAATTCTTCCTAAGAATTGACCTCATTCTTCATGAGATAGGATGTAAAGTATTATAAGAACCTGAGTTTAGTTACATTAAGAATTATAGTTATTCTGTGGCCTGGCTGGATGCCTAACCACCATGTGTAAGATATTTTTATGGCAAATTCCAAATATTTCACTTGCAGATTAATCTAATACCTACACTTAGCAACCATATTAATAATGTTTTTGAAAAATATATTTGCTTTTCACAAAATAATCAGAATTAATATGGACAAGGCTAGAAATCTTTGCCATGTTGAGACAGGTAAAAAAACAAAATTATTTTATTTCAAGATTAACTGGAACAAAACCCTAACAGACATTTTCAGGTACTTTCTGTTCTTTTTGCATTTTGTTTCTTCATTCCACAACAATTTATTGGGTACCCTCTATGAACTATGCCTAGCTCTGTGAGGGTAAAAATCAAAGACATAGTCTTTGTTTTTTGTGAACTCGTGTTCTAATAAAAAAGCTGACAGGTAGATGACAATTTCAATAAGCACGAGGAAAATGCTGAACCAGCAAGGGAAGCACACAGGCGCCAAAGATAAAGAACAAGGGTTTGTGTCTCATAGAAGGTGATGCTGGAGCTAAGTGGTAAGGATGTGGGGAATTATCCTGAATAAGGGAAGCAAGTCTACAAAGACATAGAGAAGGGAGACAAATGAGAACTGTTGATTGTCCCCCAGCATACGTTCTGTTCTCCTCTACTAAGTTTTAGAACTAAATCTTCCAAGTATCAGCTGATCACATGAACTTATAGCTAGAGGCTACATTTCCCATCCTACTATTAGGACTAGTATTGGCTTATGAGATATGAGCAAAGATCATATGGGCTACCAGTCTCCCTCTGGAATTTAGATGAAAATAAATATCTGTCTTCTATGAATCACTATGTATATCATAACAGCTTAACAATAATGAATACAGTAAATTCAGGGAACAGCAAATACCATAGTTAGATATGACTGGAGTGCAGTGTGAAAAGAAAGAGGTGATATAAATAGCTAAGAAAGTAAATTTTAAATCATGCCTGAGTCTTCTCCTTTTCTTACTATGATCTCAGATGAAGAAGTTTTCTTGTTTGTATTTTAGCCTGGTTGATTTGGACAGGTCTGGCAGAGTTAGAGATTGTGAATGGGCAAACACTCCAGGAAACTGAAGTTGGAGGAATCATAATTAATAGTCCTTTTACTTAGGTTGTCTCTTATTACATTCAAACAATTGTGGGACTGAAGCTTTCATCTAGTAAATAATATAAAATCAGTAAAAGCCAATTACAGAAGTCACGTTTCAGTTCCCAAAGGTTCAGATTGTGGCTTAGGAGTTCCATCATTGAACATGCTGGAAAATAACATATTTTAGTTTTAACTTTGGTAAAGTATATATAACATAAAACTTACCATTTTAAGTATGTGGTTGAGCAGTAGTGAATGTATTTATATTATTATGCTACTAATCTCCAGAGCTTTTCAGCTTGCAAAACTAAATCTCTATATCCATTAAACAATTATCCTGTGAAATCTTTCTACCTCCCTACCTACCATCAAACCTAAAATGTTATTCCTCTCTCTTTACTCAGCTAACTCATTTTTAAAGCCTAATTTAAACAATCATTTTCCTAGGAAGCCTTTCATTACCACTTTATTGTATTGTATAGTAACTGAATGTTTAATTTAGCCTGGCAGCTCCTCCGTGGCTGGCTAGGAGTTCGTTTTATTTACTGTCGTATCCTCAGAGCTTAGTCTAGTGCCTGTGTAAGGAGGTGCTCCACAAGTGTTTGTTGAATTGAAAACTATCTTTAACATGACCAAGACAAACAAGATTAAAGTGAATCAAGTTGGGATAAAGTTCAGATAATCACCTCTGCACACAAGATATGTAACTGTGGTTTGAATAAATTTTCTAAGATTTTTTTTTGTCACACTTGCACATGGGATGAAGGGGAGGCACCAGGAGAACAAAACTTCTGAAAATGACCTTTCTTTCAGAAAAGGGAATTATTGGAACATGTAGTATGGGGGAAGGAAAATAGGAATTATGAGTCCCAAGTAGAGCCCTAGATTCTCTATTAATTATCTTTATGGCCTTAGACAATTCATGTAATCTCTCTGAATGAAAGTTTCCTCATCTATAAAATGCAGATAAAGCCTGTCCACCTTCTGTCACAGAGCTCTTATGAAGATATGAAAATGCTTTATGAACTATAAAACACTGTACAGGCTTTAATTATTAGAATTATAATGTTATTGTGAGGGTTATTACTTAGGGAAGGGCAAGTACATTTCCTGAGGCAGACTCCAGAGGCCCCAACTTTAATTTCTCAGAACCTAATTTCTTTAGAACCTGACTTACTCAAAGGGAGTGATCAGCTTCATTTTTCTAGACTGTATTGCTTCGTCTTGAGGGAGGCAGTGATAAGCACCTGGTATTAGACACAATAAAGTGGATTTCTGTGCAGAATGGGAATTAGAGAAAGCAAGATCGGGGATAAGGAGAAAACATCCTTGGGAATGTGACTGAAACTATTTTCCATTCACAAACCTGAATCCAGGCAGATTTGTTTTGTGGACATTTTTCCCAAGTTAAAGTCCTGCTCCAAATAAGCCCCTGTTTAAAGTATAGTCATAGCTTGAAACAGTTTCAAAAAGTCGGAAAAGAGGAATAAAAATAAAAAGACAAGAAAAGCATTCTATTGACTTAACCTCTACAATTTCCAGACTGTTTGTCCCTGGTACTAAGAGCTATCCACCTAAGGAGTACCATGAAGTTGCTTTAACTTTAAATTTAGACTTGGAAAAAGCTGTGCAACCTGATCTGAATATAAATGTGGTCACAAAGCGTAAAGAAAGTCAATGAAAACAGGATTTTAATATTTTAGAAGCCATTTCCTCTGTTGCATTGGAAATTCAAATAGAACAGCACGGGGGCATGGGAATTAGAAGCAGAATATGAAACCTACCAGGACAGGAAAGTGAAACAGATATGCCTAGTTTCACTGTCCATCATAAAGAATTGTTAATAATACCTCAAATACGGGAAACTGGCCTTTTCCATTTGGATCTCAAGGAATAAAAAGCACACTTACTTAAGAAAGCAGGTGATGTTTTGGAATTGGGCAATTTTGGCCTAGTTATTGTGCTATTAAATGTTTATGTATTGTATTCAAACATATTCTTGGAAGATGTCTGGAACTCTTTGGTTATTTCAAATCACTTTCACGTCCACATCTGTTTCCCATTATAAATCTTTTCAGATTTAATTATTTTTTCCTATTGCTCACTTTCTCATTGAAACAATTAATACATTTATTCAGTTTTACTGTGTCCTTCTCCCTCCCCTACCTCTTTCTCTCTCTGCTATCTAGAAACATCCAAATGGTGAGGAGTGATTCTTAATACTAAAAGATCAGTAAAATTACTTTTCCTTTGATTTAGAAAATAGGGCTGTCAGTTTGATAGGTGAAAAATGTATATTTGAAGTCTGACAAAATGCCAACATATGACATCAAATTGTAGACCAGGAACACTCCTGTGGAGTGAATCCTCCAGTGACACATTAGGAATGCATTTGCTGGGAAAACATTCCACCCAGCACAGATCCCTCAAGGTGATTAATTGCCTGATGTGTCTGCATTGTGCTTTGAACTTGAAAAGCCCAATGTAAATACAAAGTATATCATGATGGGGATGGTGGTGGGATGCTAATGACAGGATGATAGATAAGAATCTTAGTGAAATGTGACTTTAAGCACTTTAACAGACTTCAACATTTTCCCCTTTCTTTTTGACACAAGGAAATAGTTGTTTGAATCCTACAGCAATTCACTAGGTTTGCTTCCAATATGGCATGTTTCTTTACTCCCATTCATAATGATTCTCAGCTTTTCACACATGGTACTTGAATTATTGTTTCCCAGCTCTACATCTGTTTCTCCATCTCTTTGACTACCATTACTATCTAGAGAAAAGAATCTATAAAATTATATAGCCTATAGTTATCGCTAAACAGATTTAATTGGCCACACCTTAAAAGGAGTTCCTTCTCTTGAATATATTGTGCAACCAAATGCTTTGCACCCCTCCCCTGACTTCCAATCAATTTGAAGCCTAAGGCTGGTGTAATCCATCGTTGACAGATATGTTTAATGAGCCTGGCTTTTCGCGTTCATAGCTGAGGGACTGTGAATTAGGTTTTATCTTATTTCACATCTTGATTAATAATCTGGGAGGAGGCTTCAGCATGCTAATGGAATGAAATTTATGATGTGAAGAAGCTGGGAGACATTGCAGAGAAAGGCTGGTGTGGGGCAGGTACATGGAGATGTCTTGTGTAGCTGGCCCCTCAGTACTGCTCCTCAAGAGATGCAGTGTGGAAAAGGGTGTGGGGGTAGGCAGAGGGCCAGATCTTTCCCTGGGGTTGCCACATTGGATCTGAAGGTTTGAAGCTTATGTGGCTGCCCAACACAGAGCTCTTTTGCAATGTGTTGCTCAATATTAGTTCATGCCAAATTTGAGAAAATAATCGGAAACATAGGTTTTCCATGTTAAGGAGGAAATCAGAATGTAGCAGTATTCTAACAGACCCAGAGGCAGACCTTATAGAGTGGGCTGTTAGGAAGTGTTTCATGAACATGCTTCACTTGGAAACGCCCTGCTCTGGCCACCTGAATTTCCCTAAACTACCAAGCTGCTTCTAGAACTGTTCCTCTACTGGAGAAGTACTACCTAAATCTTCCTCCAATTAGAAGCACTGTCTAATGAGCTGAAGAACTGGATCTCCATATTAGGAAAATATTTACTTGATGTTCTCTCTGATTCATGAACCCACTTTTATGGCACTGGTTAGAGGCTATGTAACTCTGACTTGACTTCCTTTGGTGATGTAAATATTTTTCCCCCATGTTAAGTTAATTAAACAAAGAGTCCATTAGACTGAGGAAGAGCTGGTGTCATGGTGATTTGTGTATGCAAACCAGAATCTAAGCCTTCAAGTGTCATAAGGTTATGAAATAAAAACAATAAGGACAAATGATCACAAGCAGCCAATTAAGCTTTAAGGTATAGCTAGTCAAATATAATTTCCTTTCTTTGCTTCTGCACTTTCTCTATGTACGTCCTTCCTGGGTTCCTAAGGAACTCTCCTAACCATTTCTGCTTTGTTGCTGTTGGATTTCAGTGGATTTTTGTTCAAATAAACTTTTAAGGGTTTTCACATGCCTTCGTTTATCTTTTAACACCCCAAAGATGTGAATTTCCCCTCTTGATTTGTGTGAGGAGGACTTGGTAGGGTGATATCAAGTGAAAATTTGACTAGAGAGCATACAGGGTGGCTAATGTATCCTGTCACTTTATTCGTTGCTTTCCAGGGGTGACTTTCAATAACCAAATAAATTAGGATTTTAGAGAAATAAAGGAAATTAAAGATGGTATCAAAAGTCTTTGTTTTACAAGTCGGGAACTTGAGGCATGTAGAGTCTTAACTTGACCAAAGTTACCAGGATGGAAATGAGGAGTGTGCTGGGAAGTGAATGGGCCTCTGCTTCTGAATCCATTTTACCTCCCTTTCATGGAATTCCTGGTCTTCCTGATATTTAGATTGTAGAGCAAATGGAAGTCTAATCAGGATATCCTGAGGAGATTTGCTAGATAGCATGTGACTTTTGATGAATTTATTGGTCATAAGAGTAGGGATTTTGAATTCTTACGAAGAATCATATGCAGTTATGGGATAAAGAAATGCACCAAAGGTAAAGAGCAATTTACTTTTTCAGCACTTTTTTTTTCCATAGGAAAGATTTCTCCTGGAATTTTGAAATGTTTAGAAGATATGAGCATAGAGAACATTTCAGAGAAAGAACATTCTCACTATTATCCTATGACTTTATTCTTGTAAATGATTTCAAAATTACCTGCTAATTTCAGAGACATTTATTGTATCCCAGTTCGTTGGCTTTGTGAATAAAGGAAACTTCCATAACATCTGGAAAGATGAGAATGTGAAGTAAATTATATTTCCCAGTGAAACCATTCTGTTATAAGCTTTTAACACACTGGTTAAATCTCAGTGTACTGTCTTTGGAAAGAGACATCTTTCATTTCACAATTAACTACTTTAGAGTAAATGGGAAGATCAGGTGGGGCCTGTTAGAAGCAGTTTCAGGGAAAGTACTTAGAAGTAATTCTTGAAGACATTTTCATTTCAGTTTTAGCATAGTGTTTACTATGTATCTGGCATATTAACATACCCTCACTGCTACTTATTTGTCATAATATTTATGTAGGAGAAAAAGTGGTTGTAGAGTTTAATTTGCTCGAAAGTTGTTCTTATGCTTTGGAATGAAGGGTATAGGACAGTATAAATATCAGTGTGATTATTTTTATTATCCTTAGTTTAAATTTCTAACTTCAAAGGGCAGTGATGAGGGAGGAGTTCTTAACACCTAGGAGTTTATGACAAGTCTCTGAACTACAACTTTTGATAGAACCTAAATGTGAAAAACATGTCTTGCCCAGAAAAATAGATTTGACCTTTAAAAAATTTTTATTTTCTATTAAAATAATCTCTAGTACATGGTATTTTTCTTTAAAAATGTTGCTTCAATTCTGTGAGTTTTATAAGTTTGAAGGTGCATAGCCAAGGTTATGTGGCATGCGTAGAAGAAAGGAAAAGGTCTGTGTGAAGAAAGAAGTTAAGTAGTGGCAGGGAAGCAAAGGAAAAATAAAATAAAATTGAAATCAAAGGTGGGGGGCAGTTAAAATGTCAATGGAAACAGGAGAGTCCCAATCTTCTTGAATATTTTATAGCAAGTTTTAGAGTAAGATTGATCACCCAAAGGACACACCACAGGGATTAGTGTTCGAAAATGAACAACAGCTGTTGGATGTCAACAGCTATCCCAGTGGGTGAAGAACATTTAGGGAGAAAGAAAGTAAAACACATTGCCAGGTAGTCTCTGGTACTTTGGGTAAATATCTGATGAGGAGTAAGTTTCTATGTAGCTATCAGAGATTGATTGGAATGACTCAGTGGTTTTTGTTTATTTGTTTTAGTTAAGGCTCCTAAGTGAACAGAGGAGGAAAATTAATTAGGTAATGATCACTTACAGAAAATTTTCTATTAATCATTTTGCTTTGACATAAACCTTATCCTGAAAGAGATTATAACTGAGAAAGCCTCTTTGATTAACAAATATCAATGAATAAATTTCAGTAGTGACACTTCCTCAAAAATATCTCTAGCCATTTTATTTATAAGATGGTTGTACCCTGCCTTCTCAGTTACTCTTTATTCCACTATTTGCTTTTCTGTCTTCATCATGTTTATATAGGGTTTTATGTATGTATCTGCCTTCCTCATCAAAAGATAAACTATAACATTAGGAATGATCTTTTTTTTAATAGTGTATCTAGTGCCTTGCAAATGACTGGAACATCAAAATGCATCAAGTGGTATTTCAAACATGATTTTAATTCTAGAACTTGAATGAAGCATAAATATATTACATCACTATGATAAACAGAGAAGATAGAAGTCAGGGACAAGAGAAGATGGAAGAGAGAGATAATTCATAATTTGCATATCCTTCGTGTTTCTTGATTTACGAATTGAAAAAGTGCCAACTTTGGGCAGCTGAGGGTAGATAGCCTCTGAACCATCTGGAAGTTTTTGACAAATTTGCAAGAAGGAACAGGACAGGCTGGAAGTGCTGTCTTAAGGTGAGATCACTGAACGTCAGATATATGCAGCCTCTCTTCCTCTCATTTTCTTCCCTCCCCTACCCACCACTTCCAAACAAAAGCACTGAAGGTTATTGTTCCTCTGTCAGAAATTTGGATACTCACAGGTCTGCCAAAATAATTTATCTATCCATTGCCTAGTATATAGTTTCTGATTTTGTACTAAGTAATAGGGTCTCCCAAATGTGAACAAGGCATAATTTGAACTCTACGTGGACTTAACCACTAATGACTAACAACTCTTTAGTTGGCACAGTGATTAGTGAGAGTTTGTGCTTACGGTTCCTGATGGAGAGTATGAAGATCTATAAAAATCCTCAGGTCTCTAGTTTTGTTCCTTTGCTCTGGGGCATCCAGTAGGAAAGGGGGAAATCTAGGGATGGAATCATTTTATTTATGGATTACTGAAAGTAAAACTCAGTGACTTAATAACTGTTTCAAAAATGATTTGCCATCTTAAATTCTTTATCTCTTCTGGCCACTGGAGTGAGAAAGCATTTTCCACTACTAGGTATACCTGCAGTTTTGGGAAATTCTTTTGAACTACAATCCTATTTTCTCAATCATTTTCTAAAATGACTGTTGATGGAATCAGCCTCATTCTTGACTTCAGTGATTGTTATTAGCTTTCAGGATTGGATAATATCTGCTTTATGTAAATTATAATATATTCTTGGAGCACACAGACTGGTTTCTATTGCTTTCACTGGCTTAATTGTTCTATCCTTTACATACCGTAAAGACAAGTAATGACAATACCAGCTTGACTATATCCAAAGCAGTGGTTCTCTAACAGGTGCTTTTGCTCACCAGGTAACATTTGGTACTATCTGGAGACACTTTTGGTCATTACATTTGGTTAATGTAAAGGGCTGTTGGCATCTGATGGGTAGAGGTCAAGAGTTCTGTTTGTCCTGCTATGCACAGTACAGTCCTGTCCAAAAAAGAATTATCCAACTAAAAAATTCAAGATTACTGAGACTGAGAAACCCTTTCCTAACATATTTATCCTAGAATTTACTGCTAAGGCAAATATGTAAATAACAGAATTAATGAAAACCAAATTGAGTTGCTACCAATTAGGAAAAACAATAAGGACATCTTAAGATGGCAAACAGTAAATGTGCCTGCTTTTCTGTAAACCAGACCAAGAAGTCTTTATGCTCTACTTGCTTACTAATTTTTACTTATAAAAAATAATTAACTCTCCCCATGTGACCCGACAACCCTGTGGGTTTGGTATTGGAGATATTTTGAATATAAAGAAAGGAAGGCATAGAGAATAGGATGATTCTTCTAATGAGCCCAGTCAAACACGTATTTAGGGATTTTTATTCAAGGCAAAAAACACAGGGCTCTTCATACAGTTTAACTGGAGCTATAGTGGCAGAAAATAAGGGCAGAAACCAAAGCTGCTGTCACAAAGAAAAGACTCTCCCAGTTCTCTATTTGGTATTTAAAAATAGGAAAGAAAACAGCATAGCTTGAATCTGAGATAATGCTTGCTGCTTTGTGAATGCTCTTACAGTGCATCGCCTTCGAAACAAATTGGCCCTCATCTACAAAGGTTTCTTTTTTGTACTCTTGCAAACTCATTTTTAATGGCTTGTGTGGCATCAGTTGTGCCCCTGAGCTGTAATGAAGCACTCTGCAAGTCACCACACGCAAGTCAGAAATGAATCTCACAGAGAGAAAAATGCTGCAACGTTAATAGGTTTTAATCCAAGGTAAGCAAACCTATTGAGCCACAACCATGTGCTTTTTAAATCTAAATGTCATGAAATTTTCAGTAGTTTTCTCTGCCTGCAAATCAGTTTTGGTCCAGAGACAGCCAAGAGTAGGGATCAGAAGAGGGAAAAATCTCAAATGTGCATAACTGCCCAGGAGCACACCTTGAGGAGTTTACAAGCACCATCCAGGCAAAACAAAGAAATAATTGATGGAGCACAAGGGTTACTGGCGGCAACTTCGGATGGCAGGCATCTGAAAAGCCTGTAAGTGCTGCAGACATCTTGCAATGTATTTGATCCTATCTTCAATATCTTGGGTGGAGAAGGGGTGTTGAAATCTGAGAGTCTCTGCTCTATGGGTTTTCCCCTTAGGTTTCTATTTGAGTGGAAAAGCAGTGTTTGTATATTGCATTTTATTGCATTGATAACTAGCCAGCTTACTGAGTGAAATTTAATTGCTATATATCCAGTTTCCAACTTCATTTTGCATAGGACCTTGGCAACTTTTGATAAATGCCTAACTATTCAGAAAATAACAATCTTTGAATATCAAAGTAAAACAATTGGTTTTAAACTGATGTATGTGGGAGTCTGGAGACATACTTTGATTTTTCTTTCTCTATGTAATATAGAGATAGACTCAAGGCCTCACCTTCAGGGCCTCTGGGGGCCATGGCTGCAGGTTCCACTTTCATCATGCTTCTCAATACTCGATGTGTTAATTGTTGTAATAACTACAGGGATGTTCCTGACACTAGAGATAAGAGCTCTTCTCTCTAATGAAATGGAAAATGTGTACCTAGTCATAATGCAACAGATTCAATTAAGCTAAATTATAGAAATGTTGAGGGTCTGCAAAATAAGTTTTAAAATTTCGCCATATCCCAAGAACTTTATTATTTTATTTACTCTTCATAAAACTTTATGAAGTAGTTACTGTTATCATACCTGTTTTAAATGAGGAATCTGAATCTTAGAGGGAGATTAAGTAATTTGCCAAGGGTCACACAGCTCATTGGAGGCATAAATATAATATAAATCTAGATTTGCTCTGGAATCTTTGTGTGCTCCTAAACGTTCTACTATACTCCTCAGAGCAAGAACCCATTTAATAGTGAATTGCTGTAATTTTAGAGCTCCCCTGTTGTATTTTCTCATTACTAAGGCTCTAAATAACTTGCAATTACTTACATAAAAAGCCCAGTGGGTCAGAAAAATTTTGCTCCCTCTGATTGTGCCCCACATCTCCCTAAGGGATGCCCCCCTTCTCCAGATTTAGCAGCCATTGTATAATAAGAAGTCCATCCTACCAATATTTTATGTAAGTCAAAGCTACAGATGAGTCTTACAACCATAGTTACAAGTTCGGCTATCCTGGGATATAGCTGGGAGATTCAGGATAGAGAATAAAATAAAATTCAATGTGTTCAATATGTTTTTTCTAAAACTTCACAGATTATAAAACTTGGGACAATCACCAGTAGTCCCAATGACTAATCTCCATTGTGGCTTTGGAAAGCAGAGGAAAAAGAAGGAGCAAGTCAAAATTTAGAAGATCAAGGATAACACTTCTCACACTTTAATGTGCTTATGAATCTTCCAGAGATCTTATTACAAATACAGATTTTTTTTTAGGTCTAGGGATGTGTCCATCAATTCTGAATTTCTAGGAACCTCCTATGAATTGCTGAGGCTACTGGTCATGGACCATATTTTGAGGGGGTAAATCTAGAATCTAACAGGACCATCACTATCACCTACAAACTTGTCAGAAATGTAGATTCATAGGCTCTGCTATATATCCACTGAATTAATATCTACATTTTAACAAAATCTCTGGATGATTTATTGGCACTTTAATTGTTTGAGAAACACTGATCTAGAGTATTCTTGAAATGATGGAGATGAACATAAACACATCTACAAAAGAATTGGTTGTGATGGGAAGAAAGACAAAATTAACTTAAATATAAAGTAAACCTAAGGTTCTCATTAGATTACATTTAAGTCTTCAATTATCTCTTTTCTTTGTGATCACTTTAACAGTTGAAAAAGAAAAACAACCCTGGAATTTCTCATCCAAAGCTCATTTGTAGAAGTTTGCAGAATCTTTTCATTTAATACGAATTGATCAACGTTAGTTGTTGTCTCTTGAGGATCTGGCTATAATGCAAACCCTTAAACATTTAGAATTTAGAAGAATGACAGGAGTCTTTCCCACCAATATCACTATCTCTGGATGCCGAAGTCCTCAAGTTCTGATTCACCCACAGAAAGTGCTATGGTATTGTTTGCCCAGACTAGGAATGGCCACCACCTTGCCCCACACAGCAATACCAGCAGTCTTGCATTCAACACTGACTCTTCTTATCCATTTTGGAGGCCATATAATGCGGGTCTCAACATGACCAGCAACTGTCCCTCGTGGCAGATAGTGGGATAGCTTTGGAGAGGGCAATCCATGGCTGACTGAATTACAGTGGGGACTGAGAACATATCCCAGAAAGGTGAAGAGGTAGCAGGTGGTGGGACCTTGCCAAGATTTCATGCCTTATTCTTCCGCTCCTAAGGATTTGCCATTGTTCTACTGAACTTCACTTATAGAACAAAAGTTCAAAGGTCAGAGCATTATAACAATTTCAAGATGGTGAGTACAGAGCATTAAATTCCTAGTACAGGACTGTCTGAACACAGGATCCTGTGCAGCTGGATGAAACTGACCCTGATTCTGGATATTGCCTGGTATATTTTATTTTGGGAATTCATTCTGACTTACTTGTGTTGGGTCTATCTGAAAGGCTAAATAATGTTTTTGCTAATCAGATGCAGTGGTTCTTTACATATGAGTCTGGGCCAGCAGCATCAGCATCACCAGAGCCCATGGTAGAAATGCAAATTTTTGGGCCCTGCCCCAGAGTATGGAAACAGAATCTCTGGGAGTGAGACCCAGCAAACTAAATTTAACACGCCCTCCTGATGATTCTGATGCCAGTGGAAGTTTGAAAGTCACTGATCTGATGACTCTGAAGCTTTCTACTGAGGGAGAATTATTTTTAATCACATATTATTGTTTTAGAATTCTTTGCAATTTTTTGGAGGTGGTAGTGGCAGTGAATTGTGTGGCACATGGGTATTTCCTACTCTTGAATGTTTTCTTCTAGTAGGAAAGATCTGTTGAGATGGCTGAGAGATATCGGACTTACAGTAGCTGTCTAGAGGTGGCAGGAGAACTTATAGTATTGAAATAAATCATGTCTGAATAAGAGAGACAGAGAACCCTTAGCATCCTGATCCTGTGTTGGGCTTTAGCCCCTGAGAGATATCAGTTCAAATTCTACCTCTTCCTTTCACCAACTGATGAAAGCTCTCAGAAGAATTATTTACCTTCTCTGAGCACAGATTTCTTCAGCATAAATTGGAGTAAAAATAGTGATATCTACTTATTGGGACTTGTGTGCAGTTTGACTGAACTAGTGAGTAGAAATCGTTATCGTAGTTGCTGGCACATAGTCAGCATTTAACTGATGGCGGCTATTATCAGGAGGTAAAATAATTATGTACTGATCTAATCATATGATCCTGCTACACATTTATCAGTTTTATTGGTAGTGATGGTTATTTGATCTAAATTCAAACATCTTATTTCCATAAAGTTCAGTGCACTGTAAAAGCATATGTGCCCCATAACGATTCTGTTATTAGACTCTCTTTTCCTTCTTACAGGGTTTCCAGGATTCCTCCTGGTCCACTAGAGGTTAAACCCTATTTTTTGAAAGATGAGCAGCTCACTTTTCCCCTAGCATTAACTTACTTTTGTGCTGAGCATACGTTATTGGAATTTCATAGGCTTTCTTCCTCTTAGCACCCATTTATTTTCTAAATCAATGATTTGCAAAGAAAAAAGGATTCCCTTCGGTAAATATTTGCTAGGCAGGGCCCATCTTTCGCTGTTTTCTGAGCAGGGGTAAAGACTCCCTCTAAGCCTGGTGTTGAGAGGATGGTGGTATATCGATTTGCTGCCTGCTACTTGCTCCATCATTACATCAGTTCTAGGAAGAGTGGAATTATCCCTGCTCAGATTTATGTGGCCCTTTCTTTTTGTCAGGTTCTGAAAACCAACTCCAGGCTAATTGTATTCTTCTTATTGAATAATAAATGAAGATCAAGATTTGCTTGGCTCTGAATACCAGCCAAATTGAGTGCGAATTAAATAAATCAAGGCCAACAGGCTTTTTCTGCAAGCAGACACTGCATTTATGTTATTTAAAAAACACAGTAAACCACTGCCACCACCAACAAATAACCTGAACTGCAAATGATTCAACAGTAACAGAATATTTTCTTTAGGGACTTTCAGGCCCAGATGCCATGCATCTGAATGCCTTTAGCGTTGCAGGACTTTTAATGTTAAGGGCTGAAAACAGTACACCCCAGCTCTCCCTGATATCGATTTCTCTCACACTGATTTAGCGTGGGACCTCTTGGCATCTTTCTACAACTTCTAGCAGCTGAGCTTTGGTCCCAGAGGGCTTTATTTAATGAAAAATTGGTGCTTATACTCTGAGAGAGCTGCCCCAGGAATTGAAGTTGTATACATCCCGGTGGAGAAAATATGAAGACAAGAGTCATGTGCCGAGTCTGTCTAGGGGGTGGGATGATGATATGAAGCTACCATTAAAGTATCTGCTTTAAAGAGAAGAGTAAGCAGCAGCTTTTAAATGACGGTTGAAAGTTCACAGAAGCTCTTGTTAAAGTGCTTACATGAAGTATGTAGGAAAGTTGCACTGGGAAAGGGAATCAAAGGGAAGGGGAGCCACACTTTAGAATTTTGGAGAAGACCATCTCTGTGTTAGAGCGTGTTTGCAGACAGTGATGAATTTTGGGAAGAGTTAAACAGAAGTATTTTTAATTTTATTTTTTTAGGATTGTGACTTTCAAAAGAAATCGTATTCTTTTTAATTGAGATAGTGGTATACCACACTGTATATTAATATTATAGGTTCTATATAGTGTTATAGAGTTATAGATTCACACCTCTTCAGATGCATGTAAATAGGAACATATTTAAAAAGTAAAATTCTTATTTGGGGACTGTTTTTGATTTATAGGAATATTGTGAAGATAGTACAGAGAGTTCCCATATGCCCCATACACAGCTCCCTATTAGAAACACCTGATATTGCTATGGTATATATGTTACAATTAGTTAACCAATATTGAAAAGCTATTAAGTCCATACTTTATTCAGATTTCCTTTGTTTTTACCGAAAATCCTTTTTGTGTTTCACTATGTCATCCATATTACGTGGAGTTATCTTATCTCCTAAGGCTTTCCTGGGCTGTGATAATTTCTTCAACCTTCCTTAATTTTGAAGCCCTTGACAATTTCGAGGAGTACTAGTCAGTTATTTAGTCAGATGCTCCTTAGCTGGGGACATGGCTCGTGATTTTCTCATGTTTAGACTGGGGTTATGTGCTTTTTGGAAGGAAGAGCACAGAGGTCAGTGCATTTTCATCATATCATTTCAAGGATGCTTACTCATGACTTATTGATGTCACAGGAGTATGTTTAATGGCAGACTGATTGAATTGGAGTAGTTATTGAGAGTTGGGAATTAAGATTTTGCCCTCCAGGGCCTCCCTGGTGGCGCAGCGTTTAAGCGCTGCGCTGTGGAGCTATCAGCAGCAGTGAAGCGAGTTTGTTGCCCTATGGGTGAGATTCTCACATGGCGCAGCATGCCATGCCCACTGCTGCCCTGCCCACTGCTCCCCTCAGCAGTGTGTTTTCCTCGATCTGCCTGTTTTGCTCCCCACTCTGTCTCTGGTGAACCCTCTCGCCACCCCACACCTCTGGCCTGTACCCCAGCTTGTATGCATAAATAAATAAATCTTTAAAAAAATAGTTTTAAAAAAAGATTTTGCTCTCCAGATGTGATATGTTCCAGTGGAAATTAAAAAGGACACATTAATGATCAATCAATATTAATTAACCACATCAATATCTATCATTTATATGTGACCCAGCCTCTGTTCTAATCCTATGTATTAGTACAGCTAATTGCAGCTCACTTGGTGCTTACCTATTTCTAAATACTGAGCATATTCTGAAGTACTGTCAGGACTCCAACATACAATTCAGCCCATAACAGGAAGGGCAAAGGAATTAGTCAAATGGGTGCATCCTCTCCTTGAGGCTTAGGTTTCCTGGAGACTGAGATGACTGACATTTGGTGCATACTTTTGGCTGGGCTATTTAAGAGGATTATAACAATGGAGAAAAATGTGAGAGGGAGCACTTCATGTGGGGAGAAAACGTGCTGTGTAATAAGGCTTTGTCGGGAGCCCATTTCTGGAAGTTACCTGTGGTGTTTGCATAGCTGTCTGTCTTTGTCCTTAGTGGCAGCCTGCAGGCTGATTTCCTGATGAATTTTCACCTAATTTCCTTTGCATCTGCCTTATAAGTGATAGTTTTGTTCCAGAACTTTAAAAAAATTCATCAGCCAGAATTGTAATTATTAATTTTCTATGAGAAATATAATCATGTATTGGACTGGATACTCCAGCTTCTTGACCAGCATGTGCTTTCCCCACAGGCACATCTAAGTGGGAAGTCAAATTATCATCAGAGGGTGGCTTGGTGAGCATGGAATCAGGCCAGGGAGTGAGTTATGAGATTTGGCATTTCTATGTTTTTTTTATTCTTTTGTCCAAGCAGCACTGAGCAGCACAGATGTGCAGCATAGGGCTGGCTGCATCTGCCCTGCTGTTCCCTCTGACTTTCCGTCCTTCCTTCTGCTGACTCCTTACTAAATGAGATACAGTTTAGCCATTTCATCCTCTGAAAAGTCTTAATTCCCCCGGGGCAGACGAGGTCTCTCTTCCCCCTTATCCCTATAGAATTTTATGCTACGTGTGTATTTTGCATTCTGTGCTGTTTATTTACTCACTTGCTCCTCACTTGCTCTGAGAAACTTGAGTGAAAGATTTTTATTGTGCACAGCATAAGGCAAATGGTCAATGTTCAATACTCAACTGATGAATGGAAGTAATTGTGGTAATTCACATTGGGATGTGTGTGTGTGTGTGTGTGTGTGTGTGTGTGTGTGTGTGTGTGCATGTATATATAGTCTTTGTTTTAGTTTTATGGTTTTAAAACATTTTTAAGTAAGTTGTTCATAAGGCATGATCTCATAGTACACATAATAGCTGTGAGCTGAAATAGATAGATAGGCACCTATATCAGATGGAAGCATGCTTAGAGGTTAATTGGTTTATCTAATTCTCAGTTAAAGCACTTTCCACCAAGTCTGTTTGTCCATGGGGCTGAGTCTTGTCATCCTTCTGCCTTCCCCATCCTTGCCGTGTGGGTAAAGATGCCTGTGCTTCCATCTTCTTATATCCTTACTTGACTTCTTCCCATTCTTCAGGAACCCACTGCCCTGTGAATACATGACATTGTCCTTCTGAAGGGCCCTTCGAAGCCCTATCTTACTGGGGCAAAATTCTGTGCTCCAAATGCTTTTTCTTTCTTCTTTGGCGCACTATTCCCTCCTCACATATCTCTCTTCCAATTTCCTGGTCAAACCCCTATTCCCTCAGAAATTAAGTCATAAGAAGAAAGTAGTGTGATTAAATTTAATTTACACTAAGATGTTAATAACCTCCTAGGGGTATTTGCATTTTAAGATTTAAGAGAGAATTCCTTATAGCACACTCCTGGAAGCTGGTTATATCCTACTGTATTCCCTTTCTCTCTCTCTCTCTCTACACACACACACACACACACACACACACACACATAAAATTTGTATTTATCTTTACATATACATTTAGTCATATTTTAGGACATACATTTGTATTTATTAATCATAGTTAATTGTGTTAACTCTATATTTGGTAAAATTTTCTGGGTCTTTAGAATCAATTTTTTCCTTAATTTTTAAAGGAAATTTCTATACCTTGTAATTCAGATGCTACCATGAATGAGTTCTTTAGATGAGCAGCAACTAGTCATTATCATCTTTGAGGAGACACAGTGCTTCATGGATGAGTCATTAGTTCTGGGCCCAGAGAACAAATCTCAGGGATCTTTTCTTATCTTATAATTAAATACATTCTGCAGCTTAAAGATAAACATGCTGATCTGACAGTGAGTTAAGGAGGTTTATCAGCATTTGTACACCTGCAGCGTTACACTAAAAGACATGACTTCATTAAAACTCATGTGCTTGTGAGAACAATGAGGAATGGTCGTAGGTGTAAAAAAGAAAGACACTACTAGACAGCGGCTTTAAGCTCATCTTTGAAGAGATGAACTCATTCTATCCGACATGTCCAGCTGTGCAAACAGCAGCACCGAGTGAGCTGCAGTTAGCTGTACTAATACATAGGATTAGAACAGAGGCTGGGCCACATATAAATGATGCGAATTCTTAATATACTTGAACACCATGAATGCCGCACAGAGGGGGAATGAGAGCCCCAGACGTGACAGAAGATATTTTGCTCACTGTCATGAAAGGAATTTGTATTTTCAGGGCTTTCTAGGAACATTTTTTATTTATTTTCTTTTTGCCACTGACTTTTTGCCTTTTTGAGGCCAGTGTTTCTAGGATGAAAAAACAATACAAAACATCAATCTCTCAGAAAACTCCACAGGGAGATAACAAGGGTTACCACAGTTACCATTGTTCCTCATAAAATCTCAAAATGAGGAAACTCTGTATGTGTTCGTGTCTCTGTGTGTGTGTGTGTGTGTGTGTGTGTGTGTGTTTGAACTTCACCTAAAATAACACCTCAGGTTACAGAATAAGTAGGTGAGGTGATCCAGATGATCATTAGCAGTGAGAGACTGAATTCAGGCAAAAGGGACCTAGGACCTGTGTTACAAGACCTAGTCATGAAGGTACTAGAAGGCAGATTGAAGGGAATAGAATTCAGGTTTTGCAAGATTTAGAAATACACTGGTCAACAAATTTTTACAAAAGTCATGCTACTGAAATAAAATGAGTTATTTCCTATCAATTTGTATGTGCTCAACACAAACATGACAGTCAAATTCTAATTTTGGCTCTAGTTTTTTTTGTAATCTGCAATACATGGATGTTTACATCACAAAATCCATGCCAATAGTAATAGGTCTATGGTTAATACCTGTAAAAAAATCAAGTCATAGACTACTTCTTAAATTTTTTCGCTTGTCTCTTATACAGCTGTTCAGGAATAGGATAGATGGAAGACAGTTTGCATTGTGCAAAAGCACAGCCTTAAGACTCAGTTTTGAAGAGTCTAGAAATAGTCTCCATCCTTGTGGGTCATGAGTTATTTCTAAGGCATTCATGAGGTCCTCAATATGGGAACAGAATAGCAGAGTACTCTCCTTTCTGAAGAAAGGCTCCAACTGCTGGTGGCACTTTCGATGGAAAGTAATTGTGACATCTTCTAGAAGATTCCATTGTTGGAGTCTTGATCTTAGCAATTCTGCCTTGTTCTTGGATAAGTCCAAATCACGAACCAGGTCATTTAGTTCTTCCTGTGTTAGTCTGTGTGGAGTTGATGATGCACCACAGTGAAAATCTGGATAACTGCATGCTGATGAAACAGGAGAAGAACAGGTCGGCTCACCCTTGTCCTCATCAGATGAATCAAGAGTATTCTGCTGGAGGTTCTGGAATAGGAAGTCCCTCACCATGTGGAACTGGTCTCTATGCAGACAGAATGTTTGGGTAGACTATGCTCAACTTCTTTTGCTTCGTTATTCTGCCAGAAAGAGGAGGAACCAAGCAGAAGGAACAGTCTTTTAGGTGGTTGCTTGGCTCTGTCCACACCGTGGGGACTGCAAACAACATTGATGGTCTTTTGCCATTGAACCACTGTGAAAGCTGTGTTGTCCATGTAGCACAGCATATATGTGGGGCCCAAGGCTTGTCTTGGTCAACACCCTTGCATCCGAAGTAAAGATGATAAGTGATAAGCCTTCTTCACTTGAGAAGTGATACTTTTCTTCTAGTTGGCAAATGTCACTTCCCCACAAATAGAGCAGAAATTGTCCACACTACTAACACACTTTTGAGGCATTACTGTTCTGTATTGTGCCTAAATGAATAAAATAATAACAGTTCTATGGAACTTAAACTGTCTCGCACAAAGTCTGAAATATTTTCAATGCTCAACCTTTCCGACAGAGCTTTCTATAGTGCACTGCTGATGTCAGCTTACTTCAGCAGCCGCCTGGCAGTAGTATTGCATTGCATCAGAAAATTATGCAGTCAACTCTGGATGATGTGTGCATGATGGTATTGTGCAATGCGATGCAATATGACATCATTCTAGGCTGATTTAGGATGTTTTTGCAGTTTTACTGGATACATTTACACAGTTAAACATATAAAATGAATTATATGGAACTATCTTCAAAACGAGAGCTAATAAAAAATTTTCAGGGTTCTATTCATGTTCAGCACACCAAGATACTACAGATTAGGGCCTTATTAAGTCAGTGACAATTCACTGTTGACCAGTGTAATAGATTAAAGGATTCAGGAGCAAGATAGATTTTGAAATTATGCTTTATCAGTGGAGGTATTGATGGCATGATTTCTTTCTAAGCTCTCTAGTGTGAAGAAGCTGTGGGTAGTTTAAGCTGAAGTGAATTTTATGAAGCAGAAGGGGGAGTACAGTGGAGGGAACCCAGCAAGTCTTGAACACCTGCAAACTCATCCCTAACTCAATCTTGGCACTGCCATAAAAGTTGAAAAAATGAAGGTTTCCATAATACCTTTTTTCTTATTTCCCCAGATGCTAGTTATCATTCAGACTTTTATGAATAATGCAGAATTATAGACTGTTTTATCTATTAGTCCTAAGAACTGAATATTGTGGGTTTTCCCCATGTTCTAAGACCATGACCAATTGAATCTCTATAAGATGAGGCCTGAAAACATTACTCTTTCATATTGATTTACACTGTCAGAAAAACATTTAGTACAATATATTAGTGACTGTAGAAACCAGAATATTTTTTAAAATGTCACTGCAGTCTGTAATTACACTTTATTTTTATCATGCTTTTCAAAAATTTTATCATCTCCTTGTTCTTTGGGTAAGATGTAAGCGTCAGATAAAATCAGAGGTGGGGTAATAGGTACATTACAGAAATGTTGGAAGTGATCATAGAGGCTATTTTTAGATAAATGGGTAAATATCTTGAGTAACAACATAAATACATAGTTGGTATCGCTAAACTCCTTTTTTTTTTTAAAGATTTATTTATTTATACATACAAGCTGGGGTACAGGCCAGAGGTGTGGGGCGGCGAGAGGGGTCACCAGAGACAGAGTGGGGAGCAGAACAGGCAGATCAGAAATACGCTGCTGAGGGGAGCAGCGGGCTAGGCAGGAGAGGTCTGCCGCACCATGTGGGATTCTCCCTGTCTGGGCATCGAACTCGTGTAGTGCGCTGCCAATAGCTCCACAGCGCTGCGCTCAACCGCTGCGCCACCAGGGAGGCCCCAGTATCTCTAAACTCCTTTAAAAATAGAATTTGCTTCTTTGACATCCTCTATCAACCTAATACAATATTCAGCATGGTAAATGTTCATGTTCAGTCTTTGAATTTGTCAATATAACTATTACAAATAACTAGCACAATAATAAGCACACGAACTTCTCTAAATCATATAGCACTTAGTCAACTCTTGGCTTGTTCATTTCATGCATCACAGGAGATATAGTTCAAGATTTATTGGCATGTTGGTCAATAAGTTACTGAAGTTAATCTTCATTTAATGAGTCGTCAACAAGGAAAGTACACAGATGACAAGTGTTCAATTTTCTGAAATCTTTTGCTCAATCTCTTTTTCTTCTCTCTTCCTAATTATTGATTTGATGCGTGAGCCTCTTCTCCCAATTCTTCAGTCAGCACCCTTGGGAGTTCAGGCTTTTAAGGATATTCTTATTAGAGAAAAAATTCACCATGGTCTATTCTATCGTGTCTTAAATATCTATAAAGCTATTCTTTCATGTTGTACAAACTGGGTGCTCAAATAATTAATTTGGCCGTAAAGAACAATACCTTCGATTATGAGTGGTTTTAATGTTTTATCCTTAAAGACACATGCATAGACATTGATGAGAGAGAATTTATAAAGGCGAATTTCTCAAAAGGATTTTAATGCTAGAGTCAGGCAGTTCTGTTCTTGGGCCCATTCTGATATATAAAATCAAGTGTAAATGTGTTTTGGAGTTAGTCTGTTACCAGTTGACCCCAATACTTATTTTAGGCATTTCTTCTTTCTTCTAATTTTTAAGATTAAAGGAGTCTTTTGTAAAAGTTTATTTGGTGTCATTAAAAACCATTGCTTGAAATAAAGGCAAAATACTGAGATCCAGGAGAAAAATCCAGTGTTTCATCTCCCATATTTAGAACTATTGAGGTATAAATGTAGATATATATATGAAAGTTAAAAACTTTTTTTTTGAATGGTTTCACTCATAGGAAAAATATGGGGAAACCAAGTAAGAGACCAGGAGAAGAAAATAACAACAAAAACAAAACAAAAACAAAAATTAGCAGGCAACCAGTAATGAGAGACATTCAGCAAGGGAGGGGAAGGATAAGGGTTCAAAACGGGAGGGAAAAGAGCACAAGGGACTATGGTGATGGTTCGTGGGTGAATTGGTAATGGGTAACCTACGGGGAATACACAATAATGTAAAAGATATAAATAAAATAAAAAAAGAAAGTTAAAAACTTTTAATTAATTTGTATAAGTGAAGACTTTTCTTATACAAAATGGCTACCCACAAAGGGTAATAGTAATATGTACTTTAATATTTCGGTTATTAGGCAATTGTAAATCATAGACATTCCGCAGGGGAGTGGGAGGGAGAGCGATCAAAACAGGGGAGGGAAGAAGAGCACAAGAGACTATGGTGATGGTGCCCTTGTGAATTGGTGGTGGGAATTTTATGGGGACTACACCTGAGAGGAGAAAGCATACATTGTACAAAAATAAAGAATGATGTAAAAAATATATAGAAATAAAATAAATTAAATAAAAATATTTCAGTTATTGCTCAGTAAAAATACAGATTCCAATTTAGTTTATGGCAAATCAGTAATAAATTAGATAAGTTGCCTAGCCTAAGTTTCCTCAGGCCTATAAAATAGAGATTAGTTCCTTCCACCTCTTGTATTCTGAATTTCTCTTCAAATGATCACATAGATCTCCAAAGAATGAGTTATTTACTGAATAGGAAAAAAAAAATTCAACGGTCATCATTTTTTTCTGTGGGTATATCTTTCAGTGAGGAAATATCTCTGGAGTCAAGAAATGGATGGATTATAGTCATAATTCCCTTGCATGGGACAGTCCGGGCTGAAATTTTTGCTTTATAGAAAACTGGTTCAGGAAACCAAATCAGAATGCAGATCTATTTATTTCTAGGTCACACAGTGAAAACTTCCATGGGAAAACTGGGAGGAGTTCTCTTACATCCCCCTACCCAACTTTATTAAGGTGTAATTAACATATGGCATCATTTAAGTTTAAGGCATACGATCAGTTGATTTGATAAATTTTAATATTACAAAGTTAGCTAACACCTCCATCATGTTATTTTTCTATGGTGAGAACATTTAAAATATACTCTCTATATTCTAAGTTTATAATATAGTATTAATTATAGTCACCATATTATACATTAGATCCCTAGAACTTAGTCATTTTGTAACAGAAAATTTGTATTCTTTGACCAAATCTCCCCATTCCCTCCATCCCAAGCCCCTGTCAATCACCATTCTATTCTGTTTCTATGAGTGTAGCTGTTTTTTAGAATCCACATGTAAAGTGGTATCATACAGTATATACTGTCTTTCTCTGTTTGACTTATTTCACTTAGTATAATGTCCTCAAGCTTCTTTCATGTTATCTCAAATGACAGGGTTTCCGTTTTTTTGTGGCTGAATAATATTCTATTATATATACTATATATACATATGTTTATATGTAATTATATATTCATCTGTAGATGGGCACTTAGGTTGTTTTCATGGCCTGTCTATTATGAATAATGCTGCAATGAACATTGAGATAGCAATTTCATTTCTTCAGACATATACCCAGTGGTGGAATTGTTGGATCATGTGGTAGATCTTTTTTTAATGTGGGATACCTCTGTACTATTTTCCATAGTGACTATTCCCATTAACAATGCACAGGGATTCCTGGGAGTGGTTCTTAAGTCAAAAAACAGACTTCAAATCATAGTAGCCATAGACTTTCACCACATACACCATCAAGACAGGCACTAAGCTGCTGGACAAAAGATGTTGTTCCAGAGACCAGAGGCACCAAAGTATACAGAACCTAACCACCTGAGGATATCTCCACATAGTTACTCAGGCCACATTTCTTTGTTCCATCCTTGGATGTCATTTTGAATGACAGTAAAAGACTGAAAGGCTGAGAAATCTGAAACTGCGCTTTCTTTTCTGGAAAAACTAAGGCAACTTCAATCAGATTGAACATTTATTTATTTATTTTTTTGTCCTACTACCTGATAGGTGGCAAAGACCCATTTGGTTATAGACAAAATAAAAAAGGTTGCATTTCTAAATTTTTTTTTTTTGCAATCCAAGTGCATTAACTGTTTTATTCCTGGTATACACGATTCCCCTGCTGTAGCAGAATAGTTAGTATAATGTCTGTAATTTATAGACTTAAAACAAGCACTCAAATTTAACATTGGAATCTCAAGCGAAGAAGTAGATTACTTTTCACATTTTTTTCAGATTTGTTACTAGAAGTCCTTTGTCTCTGGGCATAGCAATCTGGAGACTGTTCCAAAACCAAATTGGTACAACTTTTTGGAGTTAATAAAATTGTGCTCCCACTGGTTTGCATTGCTGTTTTGTGCTCAATTCCCTACTGCGTATTTGATGAATTTCTACTCCTTGGGGGCCCGATTTTTTTGTGAGTATGCTGAGGATCCATATGTCTTGTCACAGGGAGGAAGATGATTTCCTCTGATAACTTTCCCCTGGCACCTGAGGAGCTTATCACAGTCCTTTATTTGTCTGTTTCTATTATGTTGGCATGGGTCCAGAGCGCTGAGAAAGAAAAGGTTGTGCTTTTACAGGGAACATTTTATTCCCTCTTGGGAAAAGTGAACATGACTCAATGTCAGGAAGGGAAATTCTTCATACAGATAAAGGGAATGAACATCTGCCTACTTCTTTTAATAGTTAAAACACATTTAACAGTCCTTTTGTATTTTGTTTACTTGAGGAGCTCAACTTATCTTAGAAAATCTAATTTTTTCTTGAAACAAAACTGCCCTAACTTTTGTTTTTATTTTTATTTATTTATTTGTTTAATCAGAGGGGCTGTTTTTCCCCTGAGGACCTGTGTAATAGGGGAAGGTCAAAATGGTAAAGTCTGGTTGAATGTAGGGGGTTGGGAGGAAGACTTCTAAAGTAAAGATCCTGAGTTGGGGTGCAAGCTGAATTTTCTCCCTGTTAAAAGCTGAAAGGGAAATGACAATTATTAAACCTTCATTAGACAAGGCACCTTCATTTGCAGATCTTAACCCATTGGATGGGAACCTTATTATTAATTCATCACAAAACTCACAGACTGATCTGGAAGGTGATGGCATGGTACTGAGGAGTAGGGCAAATTCAAATCTCAGTTTTTATTTGTCATATGTTCTCGGGCATCTAAAAATCTTAATTCTTAATAGAGTTGTAAATCTATAGTTTAGGTACTGTTTGTCTTTTTTTGGGAAAAATTTTAATTACTTTGTTTAATCCTCAGAGTACCTAGTTTAGCACTGGGTATGTGCTCAGTAACCTTATAGATGCTCTAGAAGAGTTTTTTGAATTGACTGCTATATTGTCTAAAGGTAGGGACTCATTGTTTCTAATTCAGCAGTTCATATGGGCTTCAAAGACACCCCTACCCCCAGATAGAGGCAGCAGCATTTTCACCTTAATTTCTCCTCTATAGTGAAAACACATGCTTGTTAATGACCAGGATACAATTTTTTTGCTTCTTGTTTTATCCAGACTCTAGTTTATGCTAAAGTTCATAATGGGGGATGCTTCATGTTGGAGTGACAACTACTTATCCTAAAATATCCTTCTCTATATCTACCTTCCTCAGTAATTAAACTCCAAAATGTTTTGTTTTTTTTTGTGGGAGGGGAGCAATGGCCATACCATCCCAGTGTACACACACACGCTATATATATATTATATATAATATAAATATAAAATTTATAATATTATTATATATAATATCTATCTATCTATCTATATAGATATATAAAAGATTTATTTACTTATGCATACAAGAACTAGGGTGTAGGCCAGAGGTGTGGAGTGGTGAGAGGATTCACGAGACAGAGCAGGGAGCAGAACAGGCAGATTGAAATACATTGCTTAGGGGAGCAGCGGGCCAGGCAGGAAAGGCCTGCCATATGGGAATCTCCCTGGCTGGGGATTGAACTCATGCTGCAGTGGCTGCGGACAGCCTCACAGACTGCACTCAACCTGTTGCCCCACCAGGGAGGTCCATCAGAATGTATATTTTAACCCCCAGCCTCCCCTACAGTTAGATGTGTCCACATGACTCAGTTCTGCCACTGGAATGTAAATGTAGATTTTGGATATTGTCCTTAATGGGAGGAGGAACCTTCTGCCCTTCTTTCTTCTTTCTTGCTGTCTGAAATGTAGATATAATGGCTCCAGCTTCAGCAGCTATCGTGGACCATGATCTCAAGAATGGAAACCATGCCTGAGGAACAACAAGGTAAAAGAGGCTGGATGACCAGACACTAAGGAACTTGCATGTCATCTCTGAACCACTCACCTATAGGCTATATTGTTTAATCCAGTTTTATTTTGATTTTTAATTCTACTTATAACTCAATTTAATTGATCTGGTCCCCTGAGTCAGCTGCTTTTATTCAGCTATCAGCCTCCATTCTACTGATAAATAAGATATACTTGTTTTAGACAACAAACAAATTTCTGAACCCTTTAAAAATAAATCTGAAAATATTTTAAGTATAATAATAGGGGTTATAACTTAATGAAACCAAATAGCAAATTCTTTTATATATTTTGCGATTACAAAATGGTTTTATGCTCTAAATCCTGGGACCATGGTTATATTGGATGCTAGCTGTAGAGGAAACTGGATAAACAGTAGGGGAAGATATGTACAAGCTTAGTACTATCCTTATTATTGTAAAATATACATAACTGACAATTTAGCATTTATACCATTTGTAAATGTAAAGTTCTGTAGCATTAAGTACATTCATTTTATTCTGCAACTATCATCATCATCCAGCTCCAGAGCTTTTTCATCTTTCCAAACTGAAACTGTATACCCATTTAACACCAACTCCCCAATCCATCCCTCCCTTTGGTCAGGGCAACCACCATTCTAACTTCTATGTCTTTGAAGTTGATTTTTCTAGGTATCTCATGTAAGGGGAATTGTTCCGTATTTGTTCTTTTGTGGTATGTTCATTTAACTTAGCATGTCTTTAAGTTATATTCCTGTTATTGCATATGTCAGAGTGTTCTTTCTTTTTAAAGCTGATAAGTAACTCATGGTTTGTGTATACCACATTTTATTTATCCATTCATCTGTGTGTGAACACATGGGTTGCTTCTACTTCTTGTCTACCATGAATAATGTTGCTATGACCAGGATGCATAATAACTGTCTGAGTCCCTGGCTTTTTTAATTGAGATATAATTGACATATAACACATTAGCCTTAGGTGTACGACATAATGATTTGATATTTTAGTTAATATTGTGAACTGTTACTGTAAGTCTAGTTAACGCCTGTCACCACAGTTACTCATTTTTTTTTTCTTGTGATGAGAAAAGAACTACTCTTTTGGCAACTTTCTCCTTTCTTAATATTTCAGATTGATGGATAACGGTTGAAGTTAGGTTGTTCTTAGTAACAGAGACATCCAGTATTTTGCCCATTTTCCAAGACAGCTTGGGAAATTATTTGTTTCTTCAACTGCAAACCAATTCAGACATCTGTCAGTGATAGACAAAACATGCTATGCAATGATGAGAACTTTTAAGATCTACTCTATTAACACTTTCAAATATGCAATATGGTATTATTAGCTGTAGTCATCATGCTTTATGTTACATCCCCATGACCTATTTTATAATTAGAATTCTGTATCTTTTACCACCCCCACTTGTTTCTTCCAACCCCCACTAATTTGTTCTCTGTGGGAGCATTTTTCTTTCTTTTGATTCTGCATATAAGAGAGATGATACAGTATGATCATACCTGATGTTTTGCACTTAGTATAATACCATCCAGGTCATCTGTGTTTTTATAAATAGAAAGATTTCTTTCTTTATATGGCTTAATAGTATTCCATTGTATGGATATGTATTTATGTATGTGTGTGCATATAACTTTGTCTTTATCTTTTTATATATAGCGAACACTTAGGTTGTTTCCATATCTTACTATTTTAAATAATCTTGCAAATTACATGGGGTGCATATGTCTTTTTAGGTTGGTATTAGGACAATTTTCAAATATGCAATAGACTATTACTAACTATAGCCACTACACTGTACGTTCTTAAGAATTATTTATTTTATTACTGGAGGGTTGTGCCTTTTGATCACTTTTACCCATTTTGCCTAGTCCAAATTAAACTCCCTGTCTTCACTTCTTTGGGATATATATACAAAAGTGGAATTGCTGGCTCACATGGTAGATAATTCTATGTGTAATATTTTGAGGAAATGTCATAACATTTGCAACAGGTAATATCATTTTATCTTCCACTGATAGTATACAAGGATTCCAATTTCTCCACATCTTTGTGAACTTTTGTTTTCTCTTTTCTAGATAATAACCAACCTAATGGATGTGAAGGGATATATTACTGTGGTTTTTGGTACTATCTTTGCAAGTCTTTTATGAATCTAGAATTACTTCAAAATAAAAAGTTAAAAAAATTTAAAATCGATAATCAGTTCACCAAGCACTGACTCACCATCTGTGGAGGGCCACTGTCTCAGCCATTTGAAGTAGCAGAATACCATAAACCAGGTGGTTTATAAACAATAGAAATTTATTTCTCGTCATTCTGGAAGCTAAGAAGTCCTAGATCAAGGCATCAGAAGATTTGGTGGTTGATGAGGCATGCTTCCTGGTTCATAGTTGACTGTTTTGCTGTATTTTCACTTGGTGGAAGGGATGATAGAGTTCTCTGGGGGTCTCTTCTATAAGCAAAGTTATCCCATTCATACGTGGTCCCCTTCATGACCCAATAATGTCTCAAAGATCCCACCCCTAATATGATCACAGATATCCCTTCACATCCATTAGGATGGTTATGATCAAGAAAAGAGAAAATAATAAAAGTTTGCAAAGATGTGAAGAAATTGGAACCCTTATGCTGTGGAGGATACTATCAGTAGGAAGATAAAATGGTACTACCACTGTTGCAAATGATAGTGTAATACTTTCTCAAAACTTGTTTGTTATCTGTCTTATTTAGTGTCATGTCAACTCACACCACTCAGAATTTCTGCACCTGTTTTAATACTCTTAAAATATTTTTCCTGACTGAAAAAATGATATATGTTAGTTGCAGGATATTTAGAAGGTAAGAAAAAGCATAAAGAATTAAAGAAAATAGCACCCATAGTTCCAGCACACAGTTCTAATAACATTTAGATAATTTCCTTCAAGGTTTGCCTTTTGATTTACAAATAACATGTAAAATAATATTCTAAATTTGTTTCACATAAACATGGTTTCTGCATACTATATTTATGAATATGCAATTATGAATATATTAGAATTGTGAAAAACAATATTTTATAAACAAGATTTTTTTTATTTTTTAACATTTTTTAATTTATTTTTTATTGAATGGTTTCACTTATAACAGGACTATAGGGAAACCAAATAAGAGAGAGACACTTGGGGGGTGGAGGGAGGGGGAGGATAAAGGCACAAAATGGAGTAGAAAAGGACACAAGGGACCATGGAGATGGATCACGGGTGAATTGGTGGTGGATTACCTAAGGGGAATACAAAATGTAAAAGATATAAATAACAATAAAAATATATATTTAAATTAAAAATAAATAAAAATTAAAAATAAAAAGAGAAAAAAAATAAAAAAATTAAATTTTTTATTTTTATTTATATTTTTTACATCGTATATTCCCCTTGGGTAGCTCACCACTGATTCACCTGTGACCCATCACCATCGTCCCTTGTGCCCTTTTCTTCTCCATTTTGAGCCCTTATCCTCCCCCTCCACTGCTGGGTCTCTCTCTCTTGTTTGGTTCTGCTATCTTCCTGTTATAAGTGAAACCATTCGATATTTTTCTCTTTCTTTCTGGCTTATTTTGCTGAGCATGATCCCTTCTAACTCCATGTTGCTGCAAATTGCATGTGTTTAATATTTTTTAATGCTGAATAGTATTCCATTGTGTATATATACCACATCTTCTTTATCCAGTTATCTGTTTTTGGGCATTTGGGTTGTGTCCATACCTTAGCTATTGTAAACAGCACTGCAATAAACATACGGGTGCATGTATCTTTTTGGATTAGTGTTTTTGTGTCCTTTGGGTAGATTCCCAAAAGTGGTATTGCCGGGTCATTTGGAAGCTCCACTTTTAGCAGTCTGAGGAATTGCCATACAGCTTTCCACAGTGGTTGAACCAATTTGCATTCCCAGCAGTGTAAAAGAGTTCCTTTTTCTCCACATCCTTGCCAGCATTTTATTTATTGTTTTATAAACAAGATTATTATCCATAAACTATTCTGTAAATGATGAACTGTATCAACTAAATGGTATGTATTATTACTAAACTAATATGATAAAGATTAAATGACTCCTTGTTTCCTATGAATTTGCATGCTTTATGTTTTTGAGTTCTGATCAAATGTATGTAAATATGTATATAACTGCATTCTGTCTTATCACATAACTGAATCCTTTCCAAGATCATGAATTTCCCCTAAACATGATTTTAAATGGCTATATGGCCATTATATACACATATGTACATATACATATATACATCTAAAATATTCCATTCTGTGTCAGCCATTTCCCACATTTTAATTTAATTAAATGATTTACTATTTTTCTTTCTTATAAGCAATGCTGTGGTGAGCATTTTCTCGAGTTCTTTTAAAAAATGTATTATTTTATCTTTGAGGTAAAGTTGGTTTACAACACTGTTACATATGATTTAGAATATAGGTTCACACCTTCTCAGATGTGTATTATCACACTATGCCCACTGTTTGGCCAACATTTTTGTACATCATAATTTGGGAACCATTTTAGATTACTTGTGAATATTTTGTTCCTTATACCTTTTCCATTTATCTCCTGAGGCTTCTAATGTTTTTCTTACTTATATAGTAAGTAGATAACAAAATGTTTTTATCATTTATATTTAAATAATTGTAGATATATTCTGAACCAAAAAATTGTGTTTTTCTTACTTATAATAAAGATGTAGACTCCTTTAGATAACAAAATGTTCTAAATCATTTATATTACATAATTGTAGATAGATTCTGAACCAAAAAAACATTGCATTCTAATAAATCCAATCCCTTGGTTATCTCATTAAAACACTATTTTTGGCCTTACATATGTAGGTAAAAGCTATTAACATGTGGACTGAATTTTTTATTTAAAAATACCACCAAATGTATTGAATATCACAACTTTAGTGATTGAGAAAATTTGCGTATAATGTTTGACAATATTATCCATTGCAATCAAACTTCTTAGCCAAGACCAAATTCTTTTGTTAAGGTTAAGATTTAGGGAAAATTAGAAAAGGAAGATTTCCCTCTTTTCAGGCAGTTATTTAAAATCTTAAATATTATTTCCTTCCAAAATGGTACTATTTTAAGTTGAAAAGAGGTCTGAAGGAAGGGAAAAAAGCATAAAATTCTTTGCTCTGGAGCCTTTGAAACTGACAATTGCTATTGAGAAACATTTTTTAAAAATGTGTGCACCACAAATAAACAAAAAGAGAGGTTTTTGAGTGGAATCGGATTTTTCAAAGGCAATGAAATGTTCAAAAGTTAAGGCAACTGTTAGACATTTCCCAAAATGCAGCTAAGAAGAATAATTGTGGAACTAATAATCTACATGTGAGGGGTAGAAGGGAATAGGGACTAATTGGATGCTTCTCTGGAAAGCAGATTGCAAATTCAGCTACAGATGAGTGTATCCAGAGGGAACTCTAACTCCCAGCTGCTGGAAGACAGTTGACTTAGTGAAGACGCTCCATCATGGTTATTTTCAAATTTTGTTTGCTTATTCAGGCTTTAGTTGTATATACTGCTTCATGACTCTCTTGTTGATATAATATATATTTTTCTTCCCTTTTTAGAGTAAAAAACTCTAGGGAGAAATCCTCCCCATGAATTTAAAAATTTTTATTCTCGATCAGCTCCTGAGATAGTATCTGAATTTAAGTATGCTATTTTGGAACTTGAAAAAGATATCACAGTCTTAAAATATAATAATAAAGCTGAAAAAGGTTCAATGAACAGTTTTTTAAACTTATAACACTAGTTATATTTCAGAAGAGACATAAAGAAAAATTTTAATACAATAGACTTTTCAGTAGAAGAATTTTATGATACCAGAGGTGATTATTCATCTTATACAGTATTTTAAAAGCCCTTTTAGAAGCCAATGGTTAAAGTAGATGTTTCAGAAAACTCTTTATTTAGTAGAAATGGAAATTTGAAATTTCTAAAATATATTAAGACAACTTTCCCAGAAATATGTATGTATCATCACTTTTGAAAGAATGAATAGAATAACTATTCTTTAAGGCTAATCTCAAAAATGTACAATGAGATCATTTAAAATGATAAAGAATATATTTTTTAAAACTTAGAATTTCTGAGCAAACATAAATCATAATAATCAGTTTTTAATCCTTTATCAACACATTCAGTTATATTAGTGAACATCTCTATGTGACATTGAATGCTGCACAGAAGGAAAATCAACTAATGGGGGAAACAGGCACTACCAGAGAGAATTAAAAGTAATATGTCAAATGGAATTCATTCATTTATAATGTTTTAGCTGTGGTGGTTACAGAGATACACGGTTAGAAACAAAACCCATGGCTGACGCTGTTCCTTATGGAGCAAAGTGTGTAAACGGAGACATTAAACAACCAAACATATAATTAAGAATTGTGATCATTTTTGTGAGTGAACACAGCTGGTGCTATAAGTGAGATTAGGAGGATTAAGTGAGATTGGGTACATAACAGGCCTTTCTGAGAAAATGATATTTTGTCTGAGGCCTGATGGTTGAGTGGGAGTTAGACAAAAAGTAAAGCAAAGAATAGTAAGGAAGTAGCTTGTTCTGAAGGTCTGTGGCAGAAATGAGCTTGCTGGCTTGAGAATCCTTAGGCTGGAATTTGATGATTGAGGGTGAGAATAATGCAACTGAGGCAGGAAAGGGAGCAAGACCACAACATGCAGGGCCTAGGAAGCCAAGTCTTATTATCATCCATGTAGGAAAGTCAGATAAGAAGTTTCTACAGAGAACTTACCTGACCCCTAACTATGACTCTGAAAATATTCTCTGGATGCTACTCAGAAGAAGGGAGTGTAATGGAATTGTTGTTTTTTTTTTAAAAAATATGTGTTTATTTTATTGCATACAAGCTGGGGTACAGGCCAGAGGCATGGGGCAGCGAGAGGGTTCACCAGAGTGGGGAGCAGAACAGCAGATCGACGGAAATACACTGCTGAGGGGAGCAGTTGGTGAGGCAGGAGAGGTCCTCCATGCCATGTGGGAATCTCCCCGGCCGGGAGTCGAACTCGTGTCGCTGCTGCCAACAGCTCCACAGCGCAGCACTGAACCGCTGCGCCACCAGGGAAGCCCCAGAAGTGCAATGGAGTTTGAAAGAATTGGGGGGATATCACAGCAGGTCAGATGGGAGAAGGTCACTTGAATTGGGTAGGAGCAGAAGGAAGAAAAGATGTGAAAGGATCAGAAATGTGTTTTGGAGGTAGAATTGATAGCCTAGGCAATGAGCTGAGTCTTAAAGTATCAGAGTTAATAAGGAAAGTGGATAAGGTATGAGTGAGGGGAGGGTGTGTGTGTTTGTGTGTGTGTGTGTGTGTGTGTGTGTGTGTGTGTGTGTGTAGAGTGTGTGCATCATAACTGATTTGATTTTGTTGATTATAAACTGAGACAGAGGAAGTATTATATGAGTTGAGAGAATGGATCACAGATAGATATTGGAGGACACTGGAGGACATTCAGAAGCTTGCATGCTATGAGGAGGCTTTGAATAGTTTTAAATAGGAGCGTGGCCTCATACAATTTTCAATTTACAGAGAAAATTGTAACCAATTTGGAGGATGCTGAAGCAAACTATTCTAGAACTGATGTGATGATACAAAAAGTGTCCTGGAGCAGATACACTGAAGAACCGTAAAAGTAAGAAGTACAATTCATGAACTTTAGTGACTGATCTGATATGACAGGTTGGAAAGAATAGGGAGTCCAGGTTGAGCTGAGTTTTGTCAGGCTTCTAGCTTGAGTGAACGAATGGAGAACACCAGTTTGGGAACAGATTGGGGGAAGTTTGGGACGGGTGTGGAGGATGATGAATTTAGCATCCACTTGCTCAACACAGTGCTAGAAACCATACTGGATCCCAAAGCTAAAGAAAGCAAACCAACCACCCTTAAGTGTCTAATTTCTACAAGGTACTGTGAGTGTTGTGAATAGGAATTTGAAGGTTTATTTTTAAAATTTCAATTATTTTTTTACATCATTGTTCATTTTTGTATAATGTTTGATATCTCCCCTCATGTGTAATCCTCATAAAATTCCCACTCCTAAATCACCCATGAACCATCACTATAGTCTCTTATGCTCTTCCCTCCCCTGTTTTGACTCCTCTCTCGTCCATTCCCCTGCTGTATGTTTCAGTTCTATAGTTTACCTACAAGTTTTGTCTTCTTTTTTCCCTGACCTCTTGTTTGGTTTTCCTATATTCCTCCTATAAGTGAGACCATCCAATATTTTTCTTTTTCCTCCTGACTTATTTCACTGAGCATTATCCCTTCCAGCCCCATCCATGTTGCTGTGAATGGCATGAGTTTATCTTTTTTAATTGCTGAGTAGTATTCCATTGTGTATATATACCACATCTTCTTGCTCCAGTCATCTATTTTTGGGTATTTAGGTTGTTTCAGTATCTTACCTATTGTAAATAGTGCTGCAATGAATGTAGGAGTGAAGATTTCCTTTTGAATTAATGTTTTTGTACACTTTGGGTAGATTCCTAGGAGTGGACTTACTGGGTCATATGATAGACCCATTTTTTAATAATTTGAAGGTCCTCTCCACAGCTTTCCATAGTGGGTGTACCTGTCAAACTTCATTTATAGATAAAACAACAAGGTATATAGGTGGTGGAGTGCAGTAGGTGTTGAAGACACTCCAAAGCATAAGAACAGAATGGATAAGAGTATTTGGGAAGCCCTGTAGGAAGTGTGGTCCCTACCACTACTGAGGACTTCCAAGAACATTGCAAAGGAAAAGGTTCAGTTTCTAGCTTACATGCCAGGGCTGTGTCAGATGGGTTATATTCACCAAGATGAGTAAACAAAACAGAGGTTTATTCTTAGTCCTTTTTCACTTGTATGTGTTACAGGCAAATTGTTAATTGTGCATTTTTGTTTGAGTGAAAACCCCATTCCTGTAGTATGACCAGCTCATATTTTAACAGCTCCCATCATTCTCAGGAACCTAATATTTTTTTTTGAATGGAAACTGATCAGAGGACATCTACAGGGGGAAAAAAATCAAGAAATACAGTTCCATTGCATATTCTTTGCTCCTTTGTCAAAGATTAGTTGTCCATAGGCATGTGGATTTATTTCTGGGTTTTCTATTCTATTCCATTGGTCTGTGCTTCTGTTTTGGTTCCAGTACCATGCTGTTTTAATTATTATGGCTTTGTAGTATAGTTTGAAATCTGGGGGTGTAATCCCTCCATTTTCTTCTTTTTAGTCAGGAGAGCTTTGGCTATTCGAGGTTTTTTGTGGTTTCATATGAATTTCATCAGTATTTGTTCTATTTCTTTGAAGAATGTCATTGAGATTTTTATTGGAATAGCGTTGAATCTGTAAATTGCTTTTGGTAGTATGGCCATTTTGATAATGTTAATTCTTCCAATCCATGAACATGGGATGTCTTTCCATTTTTTTGTGTCCTCCTCTCTTTCTCTTAATAGGGTCTTATAGTTTTCTTTGTATAAGTCCTTTACCTCTTTTGTTAGGCTTATTCCCAGGTATCTTATTTTTTTCGTTTCAATTTTGAAGGGGGTAATTCTCTTGATTTTTCTTCTTCTGACTGAGTGTTGGTATAGAGGAAGGCTATGGATTTTTGTGCGTTGATTTTGTATCCTGCTACTTCACCGAACTGGTCTATAATTTTGAGTAGTTTTTCTATGGAGTTTTTCGGATTCTCTATGTACATTATCATATCGTCTGCAAAAAGCGATAATTTAATTTCTTCTTTCCCTATTTGGATTCCTTGTATGTCTTTCTCTTGTCTTATTGCTCTGGCTAGGACTTCGAGTATTATATTGAAGAGCAGTGGTGAGAGTGGACATCCTTACCTTGTTCCTGATCTTAGGGGAAAGGCTTTCAGCTTCTCACCATTGAGGATAATATTGGCGGTGGGTTTGTTGTATATGGCTTTTATTATATTGAGGTACGTTCCTTCTATCTCAAGGATTTTGAGGTTAGCTTGTTTAATAAATGGTGCTGGGAAAACTGGACTGCTACATGCAAAAAAATGAAGCTAGACTACTACCTCACACCATGGACAAAAACCAACTCAAAATGGATAAAAGACATGAACGTAAGACCTGAAACCATAAAATTTATAGAAGAAAATATAGGCAAAACTCTACACGACAAACATCTCAGCAAAATCTTTAAAGACACATCCCAAAAAGCAAATGAAGTCAAGGAAAAGATAAACAGATGGGACTACATCAAACTAGAAAGCTTCTGTACAGCAAAAGACACAATAATCAAAACAAACAAACACCCTACTAATTGGGAGAAAATCTTTGCACACAACACAACTGATAAAGAACTGATAACTAAAATCTACAAGGAGCTCACACAACTCAACAAAAACAAAGTCAACAATCCAGTCAAAAAATGGGCAGAAGAGCTAAAAAGACACTTCTCCAGGGAAGAAAAGCAAATGGCAACAGCCATATGAAAAAATGTTCAACATCACTTATAATCAGGGAAATGCAAATCAAAACCACAATGAGATTCCACCTCACACCAGTGAGAATGGTGCACATTAAAAAAACAGGCAACAACAAATGCTGGCGAGGTTGTGGAGAAAAAGGAACTCTTCTACACTGCTGGTGGGAATGCAAACTGATCCAACCGCTGTGGAAAGCCGTATGGCGTTTCCTGAACTTAATAAAAGTGGAGCTACCATACAACCCAGCAATACCACTTTTGGGAATCTACCCAAAGGACAAAAAAACACTAATCCAAAAGGATACATGCACCCGTATGTTTATTGCAGCACTATTTACAATAGCGAAGATGTGGAGACAACCCAGATGCCCAAAAATAGATGACTGGATCAAGAAGATGTGGTACATATACACAATGGAATACTATTCAGCATTCAAAAAAGATAAACACATGCAATCCGCAGCAACATGGATGGAACTAGAAGGGATCATGCTCAGCAAAATAAGCCAGAAAGAAAGAGAAAAGTACCGAATGGTCTCACTTATAACAGGAATATAGGGTAACCAAATACAAGAGCGTCAACCAGCAAGAGACGGGGGAGGATTGGGGCTCAGAACGGGGGAGGGAGGAGCACAGGGGACTGTGGTGATGGTTCATGGGTGAATTGGTGGTGGGAAACCTACAGGGAATATACAGTAATGTAAAAGACACAAATAAAAAAAAAGAAATACAGTTCCATTGGACTGGAAAGATCCATATAATAATGTCAAAGTTTAGAAGCAGTTTATATAAAATGGCCCAAAGCCACTGACCAATGGACAATTTTCTGCACAACTACTCTTTTGATGCCCTCTGACCCAAAAATGAAAGAGCTGACCAACTTGACCAACATCTATGTGAAATTTCATCAGCAGAATCATTGCAGTTCACACTGACTTGAAGCTCTTGACTGCCAAAGGTCTCAATGAAATGGAATTTCTTGGCACCATAAGGACACTCAGCTTCCAAAACAGGGATTTTGATAACAATATTTCATTTTAAACATAGTTTATAGTTTATATATATAATATATATACACATGCATCGTTTATAGGAATTGTCCAGAAGTATTTATTAAATAAGAATGCTGATAATCCTTGCTTTTAAATGCCAAAGCTTTAATGTAGACAAGTATCTTGTAATCTTTAAATCCAGACCTTCTTAAATGTATATTTCATTCTACATATTCTATAAAGAGTTCAATTAAAGATCAAAATAAAGACAGAATGTCTTCTAAGGTTAAGTCTAACTCCTTGTTTCCATGTTTTATGTTGACCTAGATAAATCTGGTGGTTTTATAAAATAAACAGAATATCAGTGCTTTTATCTGATTAAATGTAACAGTACTGAAATTATTGCAGAAAAACTGCAGCCTGCACTCTTCTCACCAGTTTCACACAAAGATCTTCAACTTCCTTTGGCAGTCCCTTCTATTGTCTTGGAATTCATTCATTCAGGAAGTTCTTATTATTGACCTGAATCCCTCTTGAATTAATTAAAGCCATTTTACTTCTCCTGTCCAGAAAGAGCATTGAAAAGGACAGCTTGTCATTGCTTATTTGAACTCCCTTCATCATCTTGAAGACTGTAATGAAATGTCCAGTCAGGCTTCTTTTTTTAACTTAAGTTCCCTAGTTTTCCCTCAAGGACCTAATCCCTTTCAATTTTTAGAATCTGTTAGCAAGGAAAGACCAGGTATGTGAACTCAGATGAGCAATTAATCTTTTTAGGATTTGGTTCCTTTGTTTGCAAAATGAAGATTTAGAATAAAATCAAATGTTTCCAACAACCCTGAAGATCTTTCTTAGGGAATTCTGGGAAGGAGCACGATTGTGTGTGTGTAAGAGGGGAGAAGAAAAAGAGAAGGTTGAGCGCTGTTTTACTCTATGTATACTTAAAACACTTTTTTTTTAAGTTACACATGGTAAAGTCTCCTTTTGCTCCCCATGTCTCCCCATGCATTTGCGTTCTCTCTCTGTTCTCTCTCGCTCCCATTCTATAATAAGTACTGTTTAAAAAACCTAACTAAATTATCAAACAAAATCTGGGAGTATAATATGCTATAATCAATCTAAATATAAATATATTCACCAAATTATAATTCATTAATATAAGGTAATGCCCGTTGATGAAAGGGAAATTCTTAAAATCATCTCCAAAGATGCTTAAAATTAATTCAATAATTTTATTGTTTTATGATTTAAAAATTCTCTTAATTAAATAGGAAAAGATGGACATTTTCCCAGCTTAGTATACATTTATATTTCTCAACCAAGAAGCCTGATACGTGACTAATGAAGAACTTAGGCACAGAGAATGTAGACAATTTGACTTCCTTAATATAGAATCAAAGTAAGGAAAAACAAAATTACCCTTATAGAAAAAAGGCATTAAAATGCAAGGGGATTATTATTACTACAAAATTCAAGACTGGTTACATCTAGGGTGGATATACCACCAAACTCAAAGGAGTTGGTATTGGGGAATATATGGGTATTTTATTTGAAGCTTATTATGAATTTTAAACAGTACTATATATGTTATGTTGTTGTATGTACAAGAATACATTTTTTAGAAAGTGAAAAGAAAGCAATCAAACCATTTTATTTTCTAGAAGATATGACAATATTCCAGGATTCTAGAAAATTTAAAAATGAAGAGAATTCAATGAGATTAGATAAAAAAGTGCATAACAATTATTTCATCTACCAATAATCCACTTAGAATATATGTTTAAAAATATTCTGTTTCTGATAGCAATAAAATTAATAATTTTCCTAGGAATCAGCCTGTAAAGGAAAGTATGACACTTACATGAAGAAAACCTTAAGGGTTCATTGAAGATTATAAAATACTGACTGTACATAAAGAAATGCTTGTTTTCTTCAAATAGAAGTTCTCTTTCAACCCTTCACTCACATCTGTACTTCAAATCCAGTAGAAAGGTATGCCAATCCAGTAGGTAGGAATCAAATGTATTGATTAGGAGCTTGAAACTTTGAAAGCTGGGAACTTGATCTTTGCCCATATGTGTGGTGAGAACATAAAGTGGCTACAATTCTTTTTTTTTTCCATCAAACTTGGTGACTTCTTTCTCTTGCTTTGGACTTTTTCCTTGCTGCCTTAGCTGGCTTTACTTTAGATATTACTTTTAATGATGAGATGAAAGTGTCTTTTGTCTTTTCATGTGTATCTCTAGACCATGTTTCCTTAGTGCTGATGGTTATGGCATTTCATTCCACTGCAGTGCCAAGTTTTGGTATAAAGAGTTTGTTGTTGATTGGTGGTGGAAGGGCAAGGAAGCAGGGGACTGGGGATATGATATGTGGCATAAGCTAAGAAGATTCTTCCTTGGTCCTATGTCATGCACAGTACTGTACCTTAAAAAAGTAGCTCCTCAGATAGCCCAAATTTGCTTACTGGATTTCTGAATATAGTGTAGGGCCAAAGTTTCAGCTAAAATAAAAGTATTGATTTTCCTCATTCTATTTTTGGAAGGTAATTTGGCAATTTGTGTCAAAAAATTTAAATGCAATATTATATACCTTTTAGTTCAGAAATTTATCTTTAAGATTTTGTGAAAGATATTGTTATGTACAATAGCCACTTCCCCTTTCCTTTTCTTTCTTTAGAGACTTGTCTTAAAACTACTGATTTTCCAGTGGGTTAATAAACCCCTCGAGGAGTTCATAGATGATGGATTCTAGTCTTCAGGCTGAGCAGATGAATCACACTGGGTTTCATTCAGTTATGGTGACACCATTTCACTTTGCCCATGATTGGTCTAGGGATGGACATGCCAAGCAGGGTCATTAGGGAAAGTCTTCTCTTCCAGGAGACAGGTTTTGGCTACTGCTATTTCCTCTTTGCTAGTGTGCAGTTGAAATACCTACAGAACCTGAAGTTATTAGTTGAGGATGGTGGAGTGGGTGTGTTAAAAGAACAATGCCAGCAATTGCTTAGATTTCCATATCTTTTGAGAAAATGCATTTAAAACTCATTGTTGGTGGGGTGTTTTTTTTTTTGTTTTTTTTTGGTTTTTGTTTTTTTGGTTATTGTTAATGCCAGCCAAAAGCATTTTAATTTATGCAATCCAACAGAAATAGCCCAGTGTGAAGCATTATTATTTTTTAACAGTGGAAAATTTGGAACACCTAAATATGCATCAAGTGGAGACTAGTTAAATAAATGTCAGTCTATTTAAAAGATTAGTTACAACTATATGTACAAACTCAAAAACTTATTCACAGTTTATTGCAAATGAAATTAAACTGTAGAAAATGACATTTAGTATGGCCCATTTGGGTTTTGTGTATAATTCACATATGTATAAACAGGAAGTACACAAATGATGAGTATAAAGGGTAATAAGCTGCTTTTTGTCATTTCTAGCAAAGTTGATATTGAGAAGGATTTAAGTATACCAGGACATATTTAAGTTGTTGTTATTACCAAATTTTTCAAATCACCAGAGATCCCTTGTGTTATTTTTTTCCTATGGACTCAACGATGTTTTTGCATATCAAATAATTACTATCGGTTTCATTATTGATCTAAAGTGTAATGAATGATTTATATTCTTCAGAATTTTCAATGATGCTGTATAAGTGTTTATCTGATTGAGTTGCTAAAGAAGCACTCAAGAAAAGAGGGATACAAAAACAGATGACTGGATCAAAAAGATATGGGGTGTGTGTGTGTGTGTGTGTGTGTGTGTGTGTGTGTGTGTGTACTTAGTAATGGAGTCCTACTTAGTAATCAAAAAAGATAAACCCATGCCATTTGCAGCCACACAGATGGAGCTGGAAGGGATAATGCTCAGTGAAATAATTAAAGAAAAAGAAAAATATTGATGGTTTCACTTATAGGAGGAATATAGGGAAACAGGGTCAGAAAAAAGAAAAAGGACAAACTAGCAGGCAAATGCAGTAGGGAAGGGGGAGAGTGAGGGGTCAAAACAAGGGTGGGAAGAGCACAAGGGATTATAATGATGATTCACGAGTGGTGTGGTGGTGGGAGATTTATGGGGATTACACCTGAGGGGAGATGTCAAATAAATATTGTACAAAAATGAACAACAATGTAAGAAAAAAAATTTTTAAAAGAAAAGTGGTGATAACAATAACCATTGAACATCTGCTATATGCCTAGTTCTGTCCTACTTGCTAACTTGCTAAACACAGCCAGTATATTTTCTTAATTTTCCAGTATCCTTTAGCAATATCACCACATGACAGATGAAAAAGCTGAGTTTAGAATTTTCCTAATTACAGCTGGTAGAGCACAAAATTTTCTAGTTCTAATTTCTCTTGATTTTTCTATACGTATATATACATACTCGTACATACACACATACACTATACACACACACACCCAATTAAGTATTATTCAGTAGTTATAAAAAGAGCAAATCTTGCCATTTGAAACAACATGGATGGACCTCAAGGGCATTATGCTATGTGAGATAAAGACAATGAGATAAAGACAGATTTCCCATGATTTCTCTTATATGTGGAATCTAACAGACAGACAGATGGACAAATAGCCCCCTCAAAAAAAAATCAATCTCATAGATACAGAGAATAGACTGGTGACTGCAAAGGCAAAGGGGATGTGGGGGAAGAAATGGGTGAAAGGGTCAAAAAGTACAAGCTCTCAGCTATAAAGTAACTGAGTCATGGAGACATAACATATAGCATGATGGTGATTGTTAATACTTCATTGCATATTTGACAGTTGCTAAGAAAGTAGATCTTAAAAGTTCTCATCACAAGAAAAAAAATGTAGCTATGTAAGATATTTACTAGACTTACAGTGATCATTTTGCAGTATATACCAATATTGAAGCATTGTTATATACCTAATACTAATATACATCAATAAAACTCCTGAAAACCCAACTAAACATACACAAAACAGTTTTGTGGATTAAGAATTTAGTTGCAACTTAGTGATGCTTCTGACTTAAGGCTGCAGTCAAAGTGTTGACCAGAGCTCAAGTCTCATCTGAATGGGAGAAATTTTGCTTCCAGTTTCACTCGTGATTGTTGGCAGAATTCTGATCCTCATGGATTATTTAACTGACACTTCTTCATGTCTTTGCCTATGGTTTTTTTTTTTTATTTATATATACAAGCTGGGGTACAAGCCAGAGGCGTGGGGCGGCGAGAGGGTTCACCAGAGACAGAGTGGGGAGCAGAACAGGCAGATCAGAAGTACACTGCTGAGGGGAGCAGTGGGTGAGGCAGGAGAGGTCTGCCGCACCATGTGAGATTCTCCCTGGCTGGGCTTCCAACTCGCGTCGCCGCTGCCGACAGCTCCACAGCACAGCGCTCAACTGCTGCGCCACCGGGGAGGCCCCTGCCTATGGTTTTTTTGATAGGACAGCTTGCAATGTTGCAGTTGACTTTTTTTTTGGAATAGTAACTAAGAGAGAGAATATAAGAAAAGGTGATCAAGCTGTAAATACTTTTGTAACCTAATTATCTGAAGTTATATTCACTTTTGCTGTCCTCTACTTTTTAGAAGTGAGCCACTTGTCCAGTTGACATTCAAGGGGGAGGGAATACACAGGTAAGTGAGGGTCAGTGGAGACCACCTGAGCAGTTGTCTGTCTGGGATATTGAGGTGTTTAGGTGAGTTGCTGACACAGGCAATCACTTGGAGCCGCATTGGACTGGACTGGGCACTGCAAGGTTTAAAGACCTGAAGAGGCTGAAAGTTTATATCAAGGAGGCAGGAAGGCACTAGTGACAGCAAGGTGGGCAGAAGCTGAAATTTAGACTTCAGAGTAGCTGTTAGAAGATGGGTGGGTGTGAAGTCCAGATCAATGACAGCTCAGTCAAGCAGAACCACAGCACAGATGGGTTTTGACTGTCATTCCAGAACAGATAGGACAGGATTCTGGGCAGCAACAGAATAATGTGGGCCAAGAGATGCAAGCAGTTCTGATGGCAAATCCTGCAGGTGTTAGTGATTGTTACAGGCAGCTTTGTTCCTCCTGGGAGGGGCTTTTCGGAGTCCTGGCATTCATTTTTTTAATTGTTATTTATATCTTTTACATTTTGCATTCCCCTTGGGTAGCCCACCACCAATTCACCCGTGATCCATCTCCATGGTCCCTTGTGTCCTTTTCTACTCCATTTTGTGCCCTTATCCTTCCCCTCCCTCTCTGAGTGTCTCTCTCTTATTTGGTTACCTTACCTCTTCAACCAGGTCTTCCTTCTCAATGTCCCCAATTCTGTCTGTGGCACCTTAATGCTATTATGATTTCCTCCCACACCCTTTAGTTCCTCTCTCTCTTTTCCTGTCTCATATCAAATTACTCTCAAATAATTGTTCATAAAACTGTGAAAATCAGGCAAGTTATGGAATCATTCAATACGCACCCATTGTGTATGGATGCTAAATGTCTGCTTGGACATGTGCTGTCTACTAGTGTAGCCATTAACCACATGTAAATATTGAGCGCTTGAAAATGTGGCTAATGTGACTGAGAAACTGAAATTTTAATAATTAAAAATTTTTAAGTGTTTTAAATTTAAAACAAGCAGTGTAAGATATTTTTCTGCTAAATGCTGATTTGTTATATTGGTAGGCTATACTTTAATGATTGAAAATTTAGCATCCAGGTTGAGATATGCTGTAATTAAAAAACATACTCTGGATTTTTGAAGACTTAGCAAGAAAAAAGAATGTAAAATACCTCACTAATAATTCTTATACTGATTACATGTTAAAATGATAAATATTTTGTATATATTGAGTTAAATACTATATTTTATTGAGATTAATTTCACTGTTTCAGGTTACTTTTTAAATGTGGTCACTAAAACATTTTAAATTACATATGTGGTTCATATTTTATTCTATTGGACAGTATTGGGATGGACTACATGGTTGGTTTAGTTATCTTCTTTCTTCTATCTTCTTTCATTAAGATTCTTGATGGTAATCAATATTTTTATAACCTTCCAAAGCCCTATATATTCTGTTTCTTTGACCCATTGACCTAAATGATCTCCAAGATGAAGAAACTTATATAACACTAAAAGAACTTTGGAAATAAAAATATTTGTTTACATTTCTGAACACTGCTATAGAAACTTTCAGTTTACAGCTGAAACCAATAGGAATTTCAAGTGATACTGGAAATTGTGATGCTGTTTATTACAGTGTATGAGTTATTTGATACTTCCTTCTTAAATTGTCAGTAAATTTCAAGAATCCTGTGACTGAAATTTGGAAAATTACCAGCAGATGGTGGACTTGCAGCTTTGCAATAGTTAGAACGTGTAGCCTATTTTCACTTTTCTAAGGCCATAAACTTTTTGCTACCAAATACTGAATAACTATATGTTGAATAGTTACATAATTAAATTCGCTTTGATCTCAGGTGTGAATATTGTGTGTTCTTCAGGTGTTCGCCTGAAATCTGTGGCTTCTGAACTCATACATGTTCCTTTTTAATTCCTTGTTTAGGCAGGACCAAGTGGCCCCCTCCACTGCCGTGACCTCATTTAGGTTCCTCATGAAGACCTTGTTGAGCATTTGCCATATGCCACATGTAGTTCCTGCCTGTGGATAGTTTATCCTAAAAGTTCCCTGCAAGTTCCTCTTACCTCTTAGTGGCAGGCTTTCTGGATTGCAACTCACCCATTTACTGTCTTCCTCTATGGGGGCATGCAGAATCTTCTGAATTGTCCACCTGAAAGTTAGGGAGTTGGCTTTTTCCTTTGATTCCTTTGCTGTCTTTACATTGCAGGGCCTGCCATATGTTGGCATAGAATACTGCTCGGTGGATTCCTCCAGGGAAACACATGGGAAACAGGGTAGAAGCGCATCTGCTTTCAACCTCCCTTCCAATGTATCTGGTATCCCTCCAGATGAAATCCTGGAGAAAGGACATTAGGACATGTATACGGCCTCCTTTGGCTTCTCCTGACGTTCCCCACCCTTCTGCACATCACTATAACTGCACTCACCCTCTGACTGGATGGAAGGGGCTTTTGGTTCATCAGCCTTTCACTCTAGGTTTCATTTCCTTTATGTCATATAATCTTCCTTCACAATGCCCCAGCATCATATCTGAACCTTAAGGCAAACATAGATGAAAAGAACGTCAACTTACAACTAAGAAACTAATTCAGTAAAGATTTAAAAAATATAACATATGAACCAAGTATATTTTCACATTATTTTCTAACATGTGCTAGAAGTAGAAATGCCACTTTGAACATTTTTGGGGGAAGGAAAGATGACTTTGTATCCAAAATAGGATTAAATAGACTTTTAAATATCTTTAGTGTTCTTAGACATATGATAACTTATACAAAAATTGCTTCCCTTGGTCAGTAATATTTTGTAGTTTCCACTGCTTGAGATTACAGCTTGTCCAAAGAATCAAAACTGTTTTGTTCAGTTTAGAAAACTAGACATTCAGCTTATCGAAATGAACTGTCTCTATCCCCTACGGATATAATAAAATCTCATTCTCTGCTTTTCCTAAGTTAAAAGTAAAATCACAGTTCAAATACACACACACTCACACACACACACACACACACACACACACACACACTTATTTCTCATTATTTATTTCCAGAACTTTTTTTTTCTATAACAAATATTCCAGGGCATGGATGAATTGTACATGATGGTTCATGATATAGATCATAATCTTCTTTGTCAGATACTGTTTTCTCTGATTCTGTCCTAGTTTATAAATGCACACAAATATATCTCTTTGAGTTTGGCTGAAATCTTCCATTCCAAAAAGAAATTAATTTTATCCTTCTGCATATAATATCTGGCAATATTTTTGAAAAGCTTTCCTATTTCTCATAACATAAAAATTTATTTTAAATAAACAGTTGTTTTCTCATAGTTAAAATCAGTCCACTCTCACAGATTGAAATGAAGCAGTAGTTAATATTTAGACATTATATAGAATCTGGTAGTGAGAAGTGTTCCATATTGAAAGTTAGGGAGAAAAAGAGTTCAACTGCAGCTTTGCTGTCATGTATAAATATCGTTGAGCTCATTTTGTTTTGTTGGACTCCAAATTCCTCCTGCTATAGAGTTACTTTAATTGTTCTTCAACAGTCTTGACTTTGATAAAAATCTGTGACTCTAATATATAGAAGAGGAAAGTGACCACATAAACTAAACAGCAAAACAAAACACAAAACAGACAAGGAAACATTTCTACCAATTACCCCCATTTCTAACTATGCCCTTATATGTTTCCTGCCAAAGCAACAAGGGATATGGACTGTCTGGCAGAGTAACCAGGACAAAGGATTAAAGGAAGAAAAGAGGATCCAGATGTTTTCATTTGGGGTAATTGAATTTTCAGACACTTCTAATTCAGATGAGCTGTATCCGTGGACAATTAAGCTAAAGACATAAAAGTGAATCTTATAATTCAACTGGGTTTTCATGATATCCCTTCCCTATTCAGCACTCTAATCAATATTATCCCCTCATATGCCTGTGATGACATGTCAAGAAGGACACCCTTCATCAAAAAGCAAATTAAAACCTTCAGGCCCCAGTGGTTTCACAACAGAATTTATTGTATGCCCATTGTTAAAAAGCTGTGGGGAAGAGGTATAAAAAGTTAGAATAATGATACTGTAAAAAGTTCTCAATTTAGCTGAGGAATCAATAAACAAATACTTTATGGCTTTTAAAGAACCTCATCTAACTATATAATGTTTTTATTGGCACATTGAGTGTCTCCTTTAATCCTTCAAGTTTAGGTTCTCATATAAATTTAATTAATTTAACCAAGAATAGGGAGTCAATTTTTGAATTTTAGTTGTAAAATTTGATCTTCATATACCTAGTCTTTTAATTTTTATAGATTTTAATCTTAGGATATAAGAAATCAGAGCCAGCAATAGGTAGTGTATGTAATTTATTATCCAAATCTTTAGGAAGAGAAAATGAAGTACTGTTAATAATTACACAAGCTGAGCAGGCATTAACTGAAACTGTTCGGGGTAAACTGGGATAGATAGATGCCCCATGATAAAGAAAATAGGTATGTTTAAGGAGTTGATATCATTGAAAGTACATTGGTTCATGGCAAATATATCCAAGTACATCATTGGCACTAGGTATTAGAATCACTGGGAGTTCTATAACTTGCCTCACTGAATGCTTCAGCTGAGTTCCTCTTCAGTCTAGAAAATTCGAGATGACCTCTGTTAGTTACTTTCTCCTCTATTATTTAAAAAAAGTCTTTATTATTTATTGAGCATCTGATTTGAACCTGCTTTGAAAGGATAGATTCAATATAGAAGTTTAAACTATAATCCAGTAAAGGAGTTGGCTGCTGATTTGCAGTAATAAAACTTGAATGTGATTGACAATACCTAGCACTCTGTTACCAGGCACCATAGGATAAATGGCCAAGTAAATTAAACAGACAATGAGTTGGAAGTTAGATAGAGGATGAGGTCCTCTTAGGATGGTGACGGACATAAGCCTTTAGAACCAGAAGTGGGATTGAAGCTGGGTCTTGAGGGACAAGGTGGAAATGGCAGTTTACAGAGACGGGCATATTGTTTCCTATCTTTCCCAATCAGTGAATGAATGACAGACTTAAATAAACAACCAGAAATAAAAGCAACAATAACAAAATACCATGCACTTGTGTAGCATAGTGGTACAGGCTCTATTAATAGATGTAAAGACTTTTATAAATTACTAACATTTCTGTAGAAAAATGGACTATGGACATGAAAGGGCAATTAACAAAAGAAGAAATATAAATGACCAATATACAGTAGAAAGTTTATTAACTTATTTGTATAAAAAAGTAAAAAATAAAACTGGACAAGATGATGGTAAGTATAGGGAATGATCACTCTTCGACTATTGGTAAGAGAGAATGCATTGGGACAGCATCTTTAGAAGTCATTTTAGCCAGGAGTATTTATAGGTTTGTATTATTTATAACTGCCTTAGAATCTTCTACCAAAACATTTTGATAATGTGAACAGTAGGCCCTTCACTGTATCCTGAAGAGAATTCCATCCTCTTACTGGGGGCATTTCATTCTCCCTGTCAATACTACTTTTCTTTTTGAAATCAGGAATTATGATTTCAGAATTATCACTTTTAATAATCTATTCTAAGGAGAAAATCAGATAATTGTATAAAGACAAAAATGCAAGGATGCACATGGTATTATTTATATTGATAGAGCAATTATAACCAACTTGCAATATATTCAGTAGTATATTTTCTCAATAAATCTTTGTGTATATACACAATATGTAGTCATGGAGAAGATTGATGTGCGTTACATTCATTATTTTAAATGAAAAAATAAAGTCAGGTTGAAAATAGTATGTATAATGAGGCTCCATTTATATGTGTATGTGTGTCTGTCTATCTATTTACCTACCTCCCTGCCTTCCTACCTCCTTTGTGTATGTACATATATGTATTGATAAATATATGCATATATAGATGTATTTTTCTAAGTGATAATGATAGTTATAGTTCTGATTTTCTTGGGGGGTGATTAGGTCTTTATTTTTTGTAATTTTATTATATTGTTTGAATTTCACTCAGTTTGCATGTTTTATTTTTATAAATTATACTCTTAAAAGTTACAAGTAATTTGAGGAAAAATCTTTTGCTATTTGATGAGAAACGGCCATATAATAGGTACAGAAACATATTGTCAAGGTTGTTCCTTATAGAGATTCTCAATATAAGCTCTGGAGTTCCACTAAGACATGATTTAGTACAAAAATTTCTGAAAAGGTCCAGGTCTCTGCATGTCTGTCTTGACTCAAAAATCTATTTTTGATTGTTTGCACATGATATTTAAGCCATTTCATACAAATTTTGTTTCTTAGATGAATTGAGGTAATTTTTAAATTAAGGTAACATTGGTTTTCAATATTGTAAATAATGCAGAGATACACATCTCTTCGTGTGTTTGTTAATACATTGTACCCACCACCAAGGCACCCATAATATTCCAACATAGTCTACTGGGATCCTTCTTTCTTTGTTTTTTATTCTCTCAATTTTGCAAATTTCTGGGGTTTGTTTTGGTTTGATTTTGTTTGACCCTTTGTTTTCTTTTTCTATATATCAGATGAGTAAAACCTTCCAGTATTTATCTTTCTCCCTTTGGCTTATTTAACTTAGCATAATTGCTTTTAACTGAATTTTTGAAAAACAATTGAATTGCACTGAACCTGAGATTATATTTCATGGCAACTTCTTGGAATTCACCTGGTCTATATAATTTTTTTAAAGATTTATGTATTCATGCATACAAGCTGGGGTGTAGGCCAGAGGTGTGGAGAGGTGGTGAGAGGATTCACCAGAGACAGAGTGGGGAGCAGAACAGGCAGAATGACTGAAGTACACTGCTGAGGGGAGCAGTAGGCGAGACAGGAGAGGTCTGCTGCACCATGTGGGAAGCTCCCTGGCCAGGTATTGAAGTCATGCTGCAGTGGCTCTGGATAGCTTCATAGTGCTGCAACTTAACCTGTTGCACCCCAGGGAGGCCTGTATATAATTGATTGCCCCCCAGTCTTGTGTCTTTTTTTTTTTTTGGCAACAACAAAATAAGTGTTTATTAAACTTAGGCTGTGCTAAGCTCTAAGGAAATGTAACACAGTAATACTAATATTGATTGGACAACCATAATATCAAAAATGTTCTCTGTTCAGTGTCTGAATTTCTTTTTTTTATTAATATATATTTTTATTGTTATTTATATCTTTTACATTTTGTATTCCCCTTGGGTAACCCACCACCAGTTCACCCGTGATCCAACTCCGTGGTCCCTTGTGTTCTTTTCTACGCCATTTTGTGCCCTTATCCTCCCCCTCCTCCCACCCCCCAAGTGTCTCTCTCCTATTTGGTTTCCCTATAGTCCTGTTGTAAGTGAAACCATTCAATATTTTTCTCTTTCTTTCTGGAACTCTTCTACACTGCTGGGGGGAATGTGAACTGGTCCAACCACTATGGAAGGCTGTATGGCGATTCCTCAAACTGCTCAACATGGAGCTTCCATATGACCCAGCAATACCACTTTTGGGAATCTACCCAAAGGACACAAAAACACTAATCCAAAAGGATACATGCACCCGTATGTTCATTGCGGCACTGTTCACAATAGCAAAGGTATGGAAGCAACCCAGATGTCCAAAAATAGATAACTGGATCAAGAAGATGTCGTACATATACACAGTGGAATACTATTCAGCATTCAAAAAAGATAAACACATGCAATTTGCAGCGACATGGATGGAATTAGAGGGGATCATACTCTGTAAAGTATTGTGTCTTAACCATTAATTCAAAGGCTAAGAGTAGCATCCTTTTGCTGAAGCTAAGGAACCTATTATTGTTAGGAGAACATGCCTTGAGAGAAGACCATCCACCTCTTTCTTAAGTAGAGACTCCTTAGCAAGACTGGGCTTTTTTAACTGAAAAGTGTTGTAAATTCTCTTCACAGTAAAGTCAAGCTCCTTCTGTTTCATTTATGTAGTGTCATCAAGATAGAGATTAAGTCCATTATAAACATTTTTACCAAATCATCATAAACTATTTGTGAAGTACAGCTGTAAATTGAATACATCTCATAGACTAAAATTAAGTCTGTATATACCCTCCCAAATATACTGTATTGCAAGGTAGGTAAATAAGAAAATGGGTTGTATGGTATTTTATAAAGCAGAAGAAAAAAATCTCCCCACAATAATTAATTTTGTCTCAGAATAACCAGTTTTTCTGTAGCTCTATTCTCTGATGATTCTTGTCGACGGGAGTCAGTTATCTGTTAAATCCATTCTTAACCTAAGATAGTAAAATATGTTGTTTGCATAAAAAGAAGTCATCTATTTTAGCTGCCATTACAATCTAGTTGGAGCAACCAAAGTTGTACAGATAGAATAAGTCAAGTCAGACAAAATAATACAATTGAAACATCAGTACCTAAGTTATGTGGGAGAGCAGAATTTTAGAAAACCATGTGACAATTAATTTTAGGAAAGTCATACAAATACACACACCAGATTCCCAAGTTCTGTCATTGCGAATCTACAGAAAAAGGATCTTTGGGTGAAGCCCAGGCATCTGTATTATTAAAGAACCACAGGCAACTCTGGTGGGTAGACACATTGTATGAAATAATAATAACCATTTTTCCAAGGGGCAAGTAATTTGGTCCCACTTGGTGTCCTGGCAAATAAAACCTGAGCCTTCCATTACAAGACTTACAAACTAATAACTAATTAAAATAGTGTAATAGTGTTGAGTGTGGAACCAACTAACTCTTAGAATGTACTACCCAAAAGACTTTCGTGGCTAAGACTAGCAATTCTTTTTTTTTTTTTTTTTGTGAAAACCTTTTTTCCTGGAAAATTTCTTACTATTTTTTCTTTTTATGAAGGTAACACATTTAACTATAGAAAATTTCAAAATAAACTATAAAAGAGCACAAAGGAAATAATAAAATCACCTATAATCTATCAAACAGATAGAGCCACAACATTGTCTTAAATGGAAATACATTGTATATAACATGATTTTTAAAATTAGCAATGTAGTAGGAGAATGTTTTCCTGTTACTGTTAGGATTCTTGTATGGAATAACATAGCAAAATCTCATCTCATAATCAATTTGTGTTTTGGACATTTTAGCTTTTCAATTTATGACTCATAACTAATCTTGCAATAATCATCCTGAAGCATAAATTTTTATGCATTTTTGAATACTTCCTTAGGGGTCGTAGAAATGGGATTTTGGGTTAAAATGAATATTCATAAGATATTTCATAATTATTGCATGACTATCCTTAGGAAAGAATAAACTAATTTTATGTTTTATTTTATATCCTTACCAATATTGAATGTCTTATTATCTTTGCCTGATCATGTTTTATATTTATTTTTCAATTAGGGCTGTATTTTTTCCTACTGATATAATCTCTCTGTTTCACATGTACATTGTAGAACAGTTTTTCTACTTTGTTTACTTTAAGATTTTCCTTATGGTGTTTTGAATTGCAAAAGTTGACAACTGCTTTTAAGAACAATTCACAAGCCCAATATATACCCACAAACTAGTCAATCTTGGAAAGTTTATCAATATTGCAAGAGTAAGCTACGCTCATTCTACATGAAATCACTCCAAGGTCTAGTGTTCTCCCTCACCTAATAACATCTAGTTTAGAAAAAGATCATTTATAATTTGGTATAAATTTAAGTCAATATCTAACATCTTGATGGGCACAAAGCTTTTTAGCCTTGACTCTAGTTAAGCACTGTGTCTTATTAAGGCAATTTTAGGCATCAAGTGATAGGCTGAAAGAGGTAAGATCAATTCTGTAATGATTTGTTGAACACTGATAATGTAGAAGTCACTAAGTAACCAAGCATTAATCACCTAAGGACAGTTGTGTAAAGTGCCATACAGGAAATCATATTTAAAAAAAATGTATTGATGAGAATGGATGCCTTAATGCATTTATCTAATGATGAAAGTATAAAATAAGACTATGTTTATATAGTGCACAGACTTGGGAATTAAATGAGCAGCTTAGGTTCTTCAGTGGGTTTTTGATGTAACTGAAATAAAAATAAAGAATGATCTACTAAGAATTCAGTGCTTAGTGAAGGAACTGTTATTTTTAAATAGCTCTGAACATGAAGAAAAGACAAAGAATGCAGGCCTGCCTACAAGACTGTTGGAGGCCAGTGACCTTGCTCCCCCCTTCCAGAACTGAGTGAGGCAGAGGGAGGGCTCTGCAAACAAAGGTGAGCAGCAAGCCCCAGGAAATTGTGGGCCTGCCTGCAAGGCTATTGGAGGCTGGCGACCCAGCGGCGCACCCCCCCACCATTTGGAACTAAGTAAAGGCAGAGGGAGGACTGTGTAATCAGTGGTGAACAGCCACTCCCAGGAAATCATGGGGCTGCCTGCAGGCTTTTGGAGGCCAGTGACCCTGTGATCCCTATTTGGAACTGAGTAAAGGCAGGAGAGCCCACAAGCAAAGGTGGGCAGCCAGTCTGCTGGCTCAGAGGGTTGTTGAAGGCCAGCAACCACCAAGCACCCCTTCTGGAAACAAGTAAAGGCAGAGGGAGGCCCCAGCAAACAAAGGTGAACAATGAGATCCAAGACAGTGCCCGCCAGCCAGCACATGGCTTTGGGAGGCTGGAGACCCCTGTGCACCTGTGTACCCCACCTGGAACAGTGAGTAAAACCAGGAAGGCACTGGGAGGGCGCAGCCCCCACAGGGAGCAGCAACCGCTTGGGAGAGTGCCTTTTGGCCCACACACAGTGTTAGAGTCTGCGTGAACCCCTACCACATGCACAGACTATGCCTGGCATTGTAGGTTAAGTCCCACATGTAGGGGAAGAGACCAGCAGCATACAGAAACTCAGTGATCTTCAGAGATAGTGCCCATCAACCCATCCACAGCATTACAGTCCTTGGGAAGTCTAGTGTGACAGCGCTGGATTCGGCCTGGCCATCAGTCCATGACATCCCAGTAGAAGCACTCTGAGGAGTTGCCCACTAGTACCAGTGGCACAGTTTGTAGAACAAAGTCGAAAACAAACTACAGGGAGAAGGAAAAATACAAATAACCAAGCAAGCCCTCTGGAGAATGACTCACCACAAAAAGAAAATCAGCCCCTAGAACTCAACAAGATTGACGTGGACGAACTGCTCTGCCTGACAGATAAGGAGTTTAGAATTGCCGTGATTAAAAAACATAAAGAAGACAAAAAGGAAAAGAATGATAGAAGAAATATAAATAATGAACTGAAGAATGAAACTGAGTCCTTAAAGAAGGAAATGAAGGAAATGCAAGATATTAAAAGATTAATGGAGGAGCTAAAGAACTCTGGGAAAAGTAATGAAAACAGAATCGATGAAATGGAAGAATGAAGATACCAATATAAAAAGAACCAAAAAAGAAAAGGAAAGAAAAGTACAAAGAAAAAAGAATGAAGAAACACTTTGAGAACTATTTGACACTATGACAAAAGGAAATATGAGTTATAGGAATCCAAGAAGGTGAGGAGAAAGAAAAAGGAACCAAGAAACTATTCAAGGAGGTAATCAAAGGGAGCTTCACAAGATAAAGGACATGAAAATAGACATACAGGAAGCTAGAAAACACCAAATTACCACAATGAAAGGAAAATACATAATAGTAAAGCTTCCAAGAGTTCAAGACAAGGAAAAAATAATGAAGATGAGGGGGAAGAAACAGGTAACTTATAAAGGACTATCAATCAGGCTGACATCAGACTTCTCTGAAGAAACACTACAGGCAAGAAGAGAAGGTAGTGACGTATTTAACAAACTCCAAGTCAACAAATGCCAACCAAGAATACTTTACCACCAAAGCTCTCCTTCCTCTATGAAGGAAAAATAAGGACCTTCTCAAACAAACAGAATCTCCAGAATTTCATTACTACTAAACCCCCACTCCAAAAAATATTACAAGAAGCCCTAAAGCCAAAACCAACAGAGGAGTGAATAGGAAGAGCAGAATAAGGTAAGGACTAGAATCACAAAAAGACCAAAAAAAAAAAAAAGTCAAATACAGGCACCATTGTATCAATATTAACCCTAAATGTAAATGGACTAAACTCATCAATAAAAAGACACAGAGTAGCAGGCTGAGATAATCATAGACTGAAAGTAAAAGGCTGGAAAACAATCCTACAAGTGAATGGACCAAAAAAGAAGGCAGGGACAGCTATACTTATATTAGATAAAATAGACTTCAAACTAAAAAAGGTAAAAAGAGACATAGATGGTCATTATGTTATGATTAAGGGGACAATACATTAGGAAGATACAACATTCATCAACATATGCTCACCAAATGAAGGAGCACCAAAATATATCAGACAATTATTACCATCTCTGAAAACAGACATCAGAGAAAATACATATGTAGTAGGAGACTTCAACACCCCACTCTCACCAATGGACAGATCAATGAGACAAAAAATAAACTAGGAGACTTGAGCCCTTAATAAGGACCTAGACCTCATGGGCTACACTACCATGGATAGTATAGGTTACACCTTTACCTTCACCATCACTAAACTCCAGCTGCACATACCACTCTGTGGCCCTTAAAAATGACAAATTCATTCTTTCCTTGGTGCCTCTGCTTGGTCTGTCTGACTGTCTGCTCTCTCCAGACATCTATAGGACACTGAACCCCCCCCAAAAAAAGTCTTAGTACACAATTTTCTTAAGTGACATGGGTCATTCTCCAGGATTGATCACAGATTGGGCCACAAGACAAACATCAACAAGTATATTAAGGTCAAAATCATACCATTTATCTTCTCTGATCATAAAGGCATCAAACTAGAAATAAACCATGAAAAGAAAGCAAGGAACACTCCCATATCATGGAGATTGAAACCCACACTGCTGGAAAGCCCTGGGATTAATGAGGAGATCAAAGCAGAAATTAAAAAATACTTTGAGATGAATGACAATGAGGATACAACTTTCTAGAATGTATGGGACACAGCAAAAGCACTAATAAGAGGAAAGTATATAGCAATACAGGCTCAATTCAAGAAACAAGAAGGAAATCAAAGAAACAGCCTAATCTCCCATCTTAAGGAACTAGTAAAAGAACAACCAAAAAACCCCAAAAGCCAGTAGAAGAAAGGAAATAATAACATTCAAAGCAGAAAGAAACAAAATAGAAGTTAAACAATCCAAAAGATCAATGAAACCAGAAGTTGATTATTTGAGAAAGTAAACAAAATAGACAAACCTATAGCCAGGGTCTTAAAGAAAAAAACGGAAGAAAACACAAATAAATAGGATCATAAATGGAACATCAGAAGCAGTGGTTGGTACTAGTAGAGGATTGAGACTCAGGCCCTGGCCACAAGACTACAAACTACAAAAAATGTTGTCCATGAGAGGGTGGATAATGTCTCTAGAACATTTGATGCAATGCATATATCTTTATTTTCACTTGATTTAATAAATTTCTACTTATTATAACAATGAAAACCCATTTGTAACATTCATTGCACAAATTAGGGAAAGATTTGGAGGTGGTTAAAAGTAATGATAACTGAAGCAGTTACTGTAGTAGTGCCTTCTGGAGGTTAGGTTTTCTGATATAATGTTATCCAAATACTCTAGAAAATTCAATTCTGAATTAGAACAATGAATTTAGGGACAAGGATTGTTCCTAAGTAGTAGTTTACATTAACTCATGTGCGCGCATGCGCACGCGCGCGCGCACACACACACACACACACACACACACACACTCACACACAATTGTAGCACACTGTCAGTACGAAAGTATTTAAAACCCTTTATAGACATTATAACAAAGTCAAATAGGTAAGTGTGGCTGATAGGGATTTATGATTCCTTATTAGCAATACCTCTGCAAGGAAATTTCTATCTCATTAAATTATACCATCATCATCATCGCCCATGCATGTGCTTAACCCAAAAGTCAAGGTGTTAATCCTCATTTCTTGATATTTTTTCACCTTTTAAATTTTACTTATTAGCAACTCATTTTCTAACTCTAACTCTTACTCATATCCTAAAACCATTTCCCTCTCTTCTCCACAATTATCACCTTAGCTCAAACCACCAGACTTACATCTATAAAAAAATGAAATGACATGGCAAAGATTCTAATGCTGGCTCCTAGTGACCACTTGTCTTACCTCTTTTATGGATGTCTCACCTAGCCTCCTAACAGGAATTCTGGTTTTCCTCCCCCATCCCTTCCTCCCACACTACCTGACTCCATTCATAGTAAAGCAACCAGAGGGATCTTTTAAAAACATAAATTAGATTATATCTATTCATTATTTGAATCTATCCAGTGACTTCCAGTTATACTTGGAATGTATTCCAGACTCCTTACTGTAGACATGAAGTCCCCCTGGTCTTGTCTCAGGTGAATTCTCTGGCCTCATTTCAAACCACCTCTACCCTACACCACCACTACTCTCCAGCTACACACACCAACTTCGTGGTCCTTAAAAATAACAAACTTTTCTTGGTGCCTCTGCACTGGTCTGTCTGCTCTCTCCACACAGCTGCTCTCTCCCCATCTTAGCGTGGTTGCCCATTCCCTGTCATTCAGAACTTTGCCTAAGTGCCAACTTCTCAGGAGAGCCTCTCTGACCATGCATTTTAACTGGAATTCACGGTGCCATCCTCAGTTGCTTCAGCTTATTTTCAATTATTTACAACAATTACATTTGTTTATTACATTTGTTTACATGCTTGTGCCATCATCTCTTTCTAAGATGTGAGTCCCTTTGACAGCAGAAGTGTGTATCTTTGTCATCTCCATCATGGTGAACTGTGCCTGGTAACTAGAAGTACTAAAGAATGTTGAATGAATGATTAAATGGAAATTTCAGAAAAGAGCCTATTTTTATAAAAGGACCATCAAAATTATTCTGTTTGACTGGAATTTTTGGAATCAAATATTGTCTAAATAAATGAGTTATAATCTGGAGACACAGCATTTCTTTATAAATCATAATAAATCATCATGTTATGATATTTGTTGTAATAGGATATAATCAGCATCTACAAACTTTGTGTGCATTGTTGGTTTAATTTGTACATAACTAAAGGATTTACATCCTAATTGCATAGGGTAGTCTTGGAACTTATCTATTTAACTTTCCTTCTGTCAATTAGCCACTTTCTACACATGAAGTTCTTGGCCAGGATTTTAACAAAAGTAGAATCCCATATGATACTGCAATAAAGAAACTCATCAGTATTCCTGATTTAATAAAAAAGAAAAAAAATTTGCACTGGCTTAGACAAGAAGGCTCAAGTGCTGGAATCTTTAATGTTTAATCTTTTTTTTTTTTAATTTCTCTCCTAAAAAGGAAAACGTGCCTCCGGTTGCAATTAGAGGGAAGTAGAAGACTGGAATGGAACAGAGACATGGAACAAAGGACTGTCGCACCTATATGGACTGTCCATTGAATAATAATAATTTGAGGTATTAACTGGTTCTACTTTTCTTCTTCTTAACCTCTCCTATGACTGTATCTTTTAGGACACTGAGGTATGAGTCTGTGTTAACCATGGGAGAGATTTATCAGGTAGACTGGTATATTGGTAAATGTTCAACAAATGGCTTTGCAGAAAGAGCCCTGATTTGTGGTGTTTGCTAGTGTCTGTAGTATAAATCCCCCAAAAGACTGATTTCAAGCTGCCAATGAGACATCAGTGAAGGCTGGAAGAGATGCTGAGCATTACCTCTCATGAGCTACTATGAAGTGGTTTCAGCACAACACTGGATCAAAGATACAGATTCTCAACTTCAGTCTTATAAGTTTTATCGAAGTACAATTCAGAAAAATAATGATAATAAATTCAAAGAGGCTGATGAAGTTCACATCCCATCCCACTTAATTAAAATTGATTTGAGATAGGATGTCCAGCTGTTCAATTTGTGTCAGGAAGTGGGACTTTCATTTCTAAAAGCTGAAAAATCTTAGACAAACCAATATGGATTGGTCACTCTAACTGTACACATAAAAAATGTGTTATTTTTTTATGTTCATGTTGCAACTGAAATTTGTAGCTATTGACGTGTAAACATGAAAGTCTCAAATTCTCCAATAGGAGGGGATTCCACATTACATACTGGGGTGGGCTTTGATGCAGGTACCCCAGTCTCTCCTTAAGGGAGGTTCTCTTGATCTAGCAGCTGGGTTTTCTGTTAGTAGACAGCCTCAGTTATCAGCCTTTAGAGGTTTTACCTCAGCCATTTCACCTAACGTCAGGCTCCTTCCTGTGGGTACCCCATCCAGTATTGATCCACGCAGGTGTATGAAATCTGGCCATTTCTCTCCAATGCACAATAACACTGAAGGTTCCTCTGAGTTCTATAGCACCTCTGTGCCGAAGGCTGAGGCTGTTCTTAGGCATGTGTTGCTGCCTGACTTTTCCCTCTACCCAATCTTGCTTCTTTCCCCTCCCTTAATTCCAAGGACACTTCCTAATAAATATCCTGCTTATTAACCTCTGTCTTGAAATCTGCTCCCTAGACCCAGCTAATGCCCATCTCCTGATTTCCTTTCAGTCCATTGCCTGAGACACTTCACAAGAACACGTAAGTGATGGATAACTCACTGGTTGAGTCTGAGAAAAACTGGAAAACTGTCTAAGGAACTATCTTCTTTTATTCCATAAGATGTTCAGAAACAAGAAAATATGACTCATGGTAGGTACACTGTAAATTTATCAGGAAGAATTGGTTTCATCTTCGTATGACCTGTCCAGTTGCATAGGGCACCTTCTCAGAAGGACATCATATCTGGTTTGATGCTCAGCTGTCAAGACCTTGAAAATGTTAGTTTTTTAACAAGAGGTGCCATATTTTCATTTTGCACTGCAAATTATGTAGCTAATCTGATCCCAGGTCCCTCAAGAACTTGCTTATCCTCATTCCCTTGGTTTCTCCCATACCATAGGGAGCAGCACAAAGGCAGAGATCAGGCCAATGGTATTCTTAGAACAACTCTTAGGGTAGCCCTAGATCCACATTCCAAAACTCCATTCCTTGCAATACTAGCTCACTTTATGTTTACACATGCTTGGAGGGAATAGGGATCAGTGGCCACGTAAAATCAGAAAGCAGCAACCTAAAACCCCACCTGGAGATTTCCAATGTACACTAACAAGTAAAGGTTCTGTAAAATCTCTCTGCTAAATAAAATACCTGCTTGATTTTGTTGAATGCTTAAATAAACAACTGAATTTGCTCAGGGAAAGATTTTTCAACCCCACAGCCTCTTAACATCCTAAGGCAATTTCCCTTTATCACTAGTTTAGGAAGTGTTACCCCAGAAACTTGGGCCAGACCTTGGTGTAACAATATAACAGCCTCCCTCTAACTTTTTCCCTGCCTCTCTTTGGAAGAAATAATCAGAAAGTCATTAGTTTGCCATGGTATTAGGAGATAAAGGGAGCTTGTACAGTCTTCTTCAAGTGGAGATAAGAAGAGATTGCTTTAAAGGTCAACTTGCTTTAAAGGAACAGGAAATTGTAGCAGCCGAGTTAGTAGTTAAGTATAAGCAAAAATGATAACAGCCAACATTTACAAAACATTTACTGTGTTGCAAGGGCTGTATTATATAAGTTTACCACAAATTATGGAGAATATACTCAATGCTGGACTAAGAGTGGGTACCCATGCCCTGAGGCATATGTATGTATTTATGATGGCTAATATTATTTGTCAATTTGACTAGGCTATTGTGCCTATGGCTTGACCAATTATTTGGCCAAATATCAATCTAGATATTGCTGTGAAGCAATTTTTAGATGAGATTAACATTTAAATCAGTAGATTTTGAGTAAAGAAGATCACCCTCAGCAATGGCGGGCCACATCTAATCAGTTGAAGGCCTTAAGAACAAAAACCATGGTTTCCTGAAAAGGAAGTCTCCTCAAGTTTTTTTTTTTAAGATTTATTTTATTTATACATACAAGCTGGGGTACAGGCCAGAGGCGTGGGGCGGCGAGAGGGTTCACCACAGACAGGGCGGGGAGCAGAACAGGAAGATCAGAAATACACTGCTGAAGGGAGCAGCGGGCAAGGCAGGAGAGGTCTGCCGCGCCATTTGGGATTCTCCCCGGCTGGGCATTGAACTTGTGTCGCCGCTGCCGACAGCTCCACAGCGCAGTGCTTAACCGCTGCGCCACCAGGGAGGCCCTCCTCAAGATTATAATATGCAAACTCTACCTGAGTTTCCAAACTGCTGCTCTGTGGAATTTGGAGTCAAGACTACAACACCAATTCTTGCCTAAATCTCTAGCCTCTTAGGCTGTCCTATACATTTCAGACTTGATAGCTCTGATGCTCACCTGAGAAAATTCTTTAAATTTTCTCTCTACAGCCATCTAGCTCTAGCTCAAATCCTAGATTAAGGTCCTAGATCTAGGGTAGATCTAGACACATACGTATATTTATCTATTAGATATATAATCTTCTGTTGATTCTATTTCCCTAGAGAACCCTGGCTAATATAATGCCCATGCTGGGTGTATGGAGTAAGATACCCATGCTTAGTTTCTCCATACCATAAGGGAGCAGCACAAAGGCAGAGATCAGGCCAATGGTATTCTTAGAACAACTCTTAGGGTAGCCCTAGATCCACATTCCAAAACTCCATTTCTCGCAATCCTAGCTCACCTTATGTTTACACATGCTTGGAGGGAATAGGGATCATCAGACCCACGCTGGGTATATGGAGTAAGAAACCCATGGCTTCATTGTCCTGTAGCTTTTTGGGTTATAACAATGAGAGGTAGTAGCAGGAGATCAGAGTCACAAGAGGAGGGTGAGGTTAGGATGTTGATTCTCTTGGTGTCCTCCTCTCCAGGCTGTGGGTTGGCAATGTGTCTCTTTACCCAAGGCAGAAGCTCTCCCGCAGAGGCCTCTCCAACAGTTAAGACTATAGCAGCAGATATAGCCTCAGCTCTCACTGGGTTCTTGCACCCACTACCTCCTCTTACTCTTTGGGCATAGATTGGCAAGAACTCTCTACTGTTGCTAGACCATTCCTACCAACCCCACCAACCTCCCAATGTTTAATCATTCCTTTGTAGTTTTCCTATAATCTGTCTATAGTTCTGTAAATCACTCCTGAATCCCCTGTTAGAATGTGTCACTGTTTCCTGCCAGGATCCTGAGAAAATCAATACTTCTGTTATCATTCTCACATGAGGAAACTAAGGCCTACAGAGGTTTGTAACTTCTCCAGCGCTGGGATGATTTAAGCCAAGGTCTGTGGCTCCAGTGACAATACTTGCAACTTGCAATTCAGTTACTGTTCTCTTTCTGAATTACTCTTTCTGAATCACCTTCCCATTTGCAAAATAAGGTTAGTAACACTAAGTCCTTACAGAGTTCTATACAACCTCTAGATTCAATAAATATTACTATTGTTATTATTCGTATCAAAAATGGGCCTTGATAAAGACTGAAATTTCCTACTCAGGAGTCAGTTCTGATGAATCTGTAAGGATTAATTGGCTAACAAGTGTATTGTAGCAGGTCAGGACCTGCCGCACAGTGGCCACTCAACATATGGCATTAAATGTAGTCACATCTATTGTTTTTTTCCTCTGCCATGCTCTGCAGGAGTATGCTCTTGAATTCTGTATTAATAGAAATTTTGGTTGAGAAGCACTGTGTGTGTGTTTACGTATATACATAAATATGCATATAAATATATATTTCTCTATATATGTTATCTCATGTAAATGTCAAAATAGAACACAGAAGTGAGTTATTTTAGTTTTGTGGATGAGGAAATTGAGGGCCAAGGAGTTAAATGTCTAAGGCCACTACTATATCTGCAGTGAGGTAGCAAGAATTCTAACCTAAATGAATCTGATACCATATTGTTTAAAGCCAAAGAATATTTATTAATAGAACTACTATTCATTTGGTAAGCACTGATTCGATAGGTCACACTGTTAAGATATTGCAGTATCTCCCTGTTGGTTGGTAAACGACTACTTTCTCATATTTCTGGAGATTGACACATCCACCCATTCTCCTTTCTCTCCCGAACCAAAGCTTCAAAGATGAGGTCTGTTATTACAGCTCTATGTCCATACCTACCATTTATTAACTTTTAGAGTATAACGCCTATAAACAAACCTAGTAAATGAAAGTGGAGAATCACATCTCAGAGAAGTGAAGAATAAGTTTTGAGCAAACCACATAGAAAACCAAGAGGGAAAATGACCCAGGCATTTTCGTAGTATTGCAGCAGATTCTCATCACTTCTGTGCTTCTGTCCTGAAGCTGATTTCTCTAGAGGAATGAACCTCGGAGGGTGATTTTGAGTGATATATGGAAGGGTGGCCTTGTATGTCTCCAGCTTTCAGAAACTCCAGTCCTATTTCTGGTGCATTGCTCTTCAGTCTTGATTGCACCTCTGAACACAAGTGCCTGTGGTCCTTTAGAATAAGTCAGAACAGTTGTGTACACTGTGCAAGACGGAGAAGGGGAGGGAGCTTCATCTGAGCACCAGGGTTTCAAATTGGTTGGCCTATGTGTCCACGTTTCCCCTGAAAGAGGGAGATTATCAGCTGCTAAGAGCCTAAGGGCTGCTCCTAACATCTGTATCGCTGAGCTGATAGCCAGCAGCCCTTTACCATGACCTATGCAGTCACCCTATCGCCATAGGTGCCTTTCGTTTCTGAAGGGGGGCTTTGGGACCTTTACTAGTTTAATGACTCAGCAGGAGACTGGAGATATGTATGAGAAACTCTGCAGAATAGATAGCAAATTAAGAAACCCAAAGCCAGGGCTCATGGACTAGCTCGCTGGCCTAATGGAAGGTGGAGGCCAAAGATGTCATTGGGGGATTCGATGCTGGGGACATTTTTGCTGTTTCCTTACAGACCCCTGTGCAGTGTATCATGCTCTGTACCTGCTGGGAGAATCTGCCAAGGCCAGCCCTTACCCTTTACAAATCTCCTTTCTCTTTCTTTCAAAATGGACTTACCCTGGATTAATAAAAATATGCTGGAGAGCTTCCTATCTCTGCCAGGCATCATGCCTTAATAATAATATTACTGCTAAACCTTAATCTAAAAGGTAGAAGGGAATTGAAAAAATTCACAAAGAGAAAGCAAACCTCTGTAATTGAAAGAGACAGGGTTAGGGGCAGAAGAAAGGACAAGAAGACACTAAACTGAAAATGGTGGAATTTAATCAGGGATTAGTCAGGGAGTGGGGGAGGCAATTCCAGAATGACAAGAACCCTCTAATGGAAACTTAGTCAAGGTTTTCTGTACTCCAGTGCCCTTTAAAAAACATTTTCTGGGCCTCCCTGGTGGCTCAGCGGTTAAGTGCTGTGCTGTGGAGCTGTTGGCAGCGGTGACGCGAGTTCGACGCCCAGCCGGGGAGATTCCCATGTGGCGCGGCAGACCTCTCCTGCCTTGCCTACTGCTCCCCTCAGCAGTGTATTTCTGTCTATCTGCCTGTTCTGCTTCTACTCTGTCTCTGGTGAACCCTCTCGCCACCCCATGCCTCTGGCCTATACCCCAGCTTGTATGCATAAATAAATAAATCTTTAAAAAAAATCTTCTTCTCTGCCCTTATGTTTTTGTCTAAACCTAGTGGTGAAAGTGAAATAACCCATTGCAAGGTGCTGACTCTATTGACTTTTTTTTTTTACTGTTTTAAGGGGAAAGAGGCTACTGTTTCATTGGAAATTCTCTTGCCAAGTGAAGAACAAGAATGGCTACATCATTTTCAGGGACCAGTGTAAAATCAAAGTGTAGGACCCCCTAGCCAAATTATTAAAAATTTCAAGACAATAGGAAAGGGTAAAACCAAATGTGAGGTCCTTCTGAGCTTGGGGCCTCCATGTGACTCACAAGTCACATGTCCAGAATGTCCAGAAGATGGCCCTGCTTAAGGAGTCTTTGAGAGTTTGTACTATTTTCATTTTCCAACCCAATGTGTCAAGCTAAGTGCCGATATAGAATATTCTTTGATGTCCTAATTAGATGTTCATTTACTAGAAGTCAACTCTGAGTTCTGCAAGGACTTGCAGAAAATTAAATTCCAGTAGCCAGTCACATTTTTAGCTTGCTCCTTCAGTTTAAGGTTTTTTGTTGATTTTTTTCTCTAAGCTTTTAATTAAGTAGAGGAATGGGAACATGATGAGACAGGGGTTAACATGAGGGTTAGTGTGATGATCTCTCATCATTCACCACACCTTACTTTAAATCTTTTTTTATTTTGTCAGCACTGAGGAAAGCTGATAACATCAAATGTATTTAATCTGTCTGAAGGATATCAGAGAGGGACATATTTTCGCAAAGAACATTGATAAATATATTAAACATGAGGAGAATTTTCTATTTATTCCATAGAAGGTAGGATGGTTGCATGTCCCAGAATTTATTTGCTTAAATTTTCTGGCAGAGTAAAATAATTTCAGCAGAATAAAATAACTTCAGCAGAATAAAATAACTTCAGCAGAATAAAATAACAGAATAAAAGCAAATTCATGTTGCTATAAAAATAACACAGGTGAAAAATAATCATGTTAGAATAGGCTTTGTCAAAGAATGTTCTTTAGAACATGAGTTACATGAGGTGCTCTATGAAAGGAGGGTCCTGTGGACAAGACTTTCCTACCATACTTTGTTCTTGGAGGTTCCCATCATTGTTTGTTTTTCCATCTTTGTTAACATAGTAAAGAATTTGATTGGTACTGGAGTGAAGAAACCATTTAAATTTACTTAACCTGAAGTTTTCTAAAGCTAGAGGTATCATACGCCCCTCTTTCTGTGTTACTTGCCATAGAAACACTGTAGCTGTGTAATAATCTTTATTTCTTTTCATTCTTTTCTGCAGACTATGATAAACCTTCCAAATGCTCTTAGTGTCACACGATCTTATAGAAGTAGTGGCTTTCTCTTCTCAGAGCTCATGATCTTCTGTTATCCAGTCTCATTTTACACCTTTCTGGTTTTCTTGATTTTTTTGAAGCTTAGTTATCTTTTTTCCCGCAATAGAACCATTGCAGTTTAACAAGCATTTCATCACTTTTTGTTTCTCTCCTATTTCTTTTACCCTCAAATATCACTGCTTTCAGATTTGATCAATACCATATACACCAATCTGTTCTAGCTGTGCCTATCATTCCAGTAAAATGAAAATGTTCCAGGTTTTCGGTGTGCTCTCTTGACAGACCAATATTGACCTTAATAATCATTTCCCCCTGAATAGTAGATATACTACACCTTTTTTTTTTTTTTTTTTTCGGCACAAGTCTCAATACCTGAAAGTGTAGAATCCAGGCCAGTAGTCTCAGTGGGCCACCTTTCTGCTCTGTTGTTGGTATGAAAATCCAAATTCATTTAATTTACTCAAGAAAATGTGGGGAATGCCTAGCACAGGCTAGGCATTGGGGTACAGTGACTAGGAGAACAGTACAGGCAGGTCTCTGTTTTTGGGAAACACAACTGAGGATTTTGTTAATGTCTTTTGTTATTCTTGTAATGTAATTTTCCTAAAAATGCTGTTTTAATTCAGTTTTGAGGCCCTGGCTAGCACACAGTCAGTTCCTCCTTTGGAGGAGCTGATTAAGTCTACAACCCCAGCAACTTCCCTTGTGGAACTCTTATACTCCTGGCATCTATACAATGGTCCTAATTGCTCCAGGGCCGGGTCCCAGACAACCAGAAACAGTCCCTGTGTTGTGGAGCCTGCGGAATTATTCAAATCAGCTAACTCCAGAGAGCCTGCCAACACCTAGCAAACCTCAACCTGCTTGCCATTCATAAGCTGCCCTGCCCCTGGGTATAACCCCCTGTGTGGCCCTGCCTGGCAGCCTTTTCTTATTTGAGATGGCAAGTAACAAAAAGTCCTGCTTTTCATCTATGCAAGTGGCAGTGTGTTGTGTCCTGCCATCAAAGACCTTAAATCTAATAAAATAAAGCTGCAAGCAAAGTTTTGATTTTTCTTCACGTTGTTTTGAAAATTTCAAAGGACTTAAAACAGAGGTACTAATTGGTGGGGGAAAGGACGTAGGATCAGGATTTTAAGAGAAGGGAGGAATTTAAAAAATTAACCTGAGTGACTTACTTTCCCCACCAAGGAGTTTAAGAGGTTAATATGTCCCATGTGGTCATTTATTTATTACATGCATATTGAGCATTTACTGTGCCCCACAATAATATTACTCTATGCAAGAACAGAAAAATGTATATTCTTCCCTTGTGAAGCCTGCTGTTTAATTAAGAAGACATGGCATGCTCTCAAAATAATTAGAAAGAAAATCAAGTGTAGCCAAGTACAAAACCATCCTAAGTCCCCCAGATGACAAAATTCTAGAGAACTAGAGAAATTGATTTATAATTTTTAATAATAACTACCTTTAAAATAATTTTTCACCTTCCTAGTTATTTTGCTGGAGAAATGTTTGTGTCCATGCTCTTCCTTCAGTTCATTCTTCCCAGCTCTGAAAGCCTCTCTCTGAGTCACACAGAGCCTGGTTGTGTCTAGCCCTGCTATGAATAACTCAGATGCTTGGAGTCATGTGGATTTTGAGCCGAAGCAGGTAACAGGGTTTTCTCAAGGGATGAATTTTGGAGGAATGTGTTGGCACTTCAGATCAGATGGAGCTATTTATTTTAAAACATGGGCGTGTTTCAAAAAGGAAAATGATTTCAGCCCAAATCCATATACAATACCAACTTTCCTGGTTGGGGAATTGAATGTTTAGCTAATTTATTTTTGATGGGCAGGCTTCTGTGTGTTTTAAATGATGGCTGACTGACCTCAAAGTAGAGCTTCTCCAAAAGGCATTTGGTATGGTCTAAGGTCTTCAAGGGAACTCACACTTTATCTGAAGAAGCAGGAAGCTGTAGTTGGTGAAGCCATTACCCTTTCTCTAGGTCCACTCTTATTATTATTTTTTTTATAATATATATTTTTATTGTTATTTATGTCTTTTACATTTTGCATTCCCCTTGGGTAGCCCACCACCAATTCACCCGTGATCCATCTCCATGGTCCCTTGTGTTCTTTTCTATTCCATTTTGTGCCCTTTTCCTTTCCTCCCTCCGCCTCCCTCCCCCTCCCCCCCACT